>APFE031540360.1:62911-96173 GCA_000404065.3 Pinus taeda | reverse complement strand
ATATGAATTTTCTTTTTATTAATATAATTGTTGTGCACTTTATTTTAATAAAACTTACCATTTAAATGATGTGTACATATGAAAATAGAAGTAATTGATATTGCTAAAGAGAGAATAGATCAAACTTGTTAGTATTATATCTCTAAAGCGTTGACATTTTTTAAAGAGTCTTTTATTAATGCATACAACTTGTGTTAATTGCAAGTTGATATAGGCGCCACTAGTTGCCTGAGTGTGCTACCTATCCATTTGCTATATGTCAAGATTTTTTCATTACTATATATAGAAACACACATTGGCATTTTCTATATAATAGATTTAATAGATTATTTTGCATTCTCTTTTGTAGAAGGTTTTTTTTTTGTATTTTAAGGTTGTTTTTAGTTCATGGGATATTGTTTTAAAAAATTTCATGGTATCAGAGTTTTCACCGTCCTTGTCTTTTTATGAGAGGTAGTGTGATTTAAATTAGATCTACAAGATCAGATTAGATCGAAGATAGGGTCATATTCTCTTTGGTGAAAAAGGTGTCATCTTGTATATTATGATTGGATCATAATTTTATACCATAATTCATGACCCTATGCTAGGTTTGGCTCCCACACTTGATATAGTTGATAAATTCTATATTTTTTTCCCAGGTTGTGCATTAAAACGTTGTTTTAATGAAAACTCTTCCACATTGGAATATACCCCGAAGTGGTGTCTTATTTTGTGCCTTTATTTCCTAGGTCATAGAAGCACTCCTTCATTACCATATTCATTCTCAACATAATTTGTTGGTATCAATGCCATTACCTTCAACATTTCATCTGCACACTAGGAAGCCATCTATTGTGTGGCACTACTCATTATAATGGTACCATTGCTGCTTGAATTAGAAATGGGTGTTAGAATATTAATTCTTTCATTTCTCTTGCCCTTGTGTTTGTGGAGTACTAAAGAAGGTATGTTTTGATGGTTATTCAGTATCTTTTCATTAGGAATTACAAGCCTTTTTGCATCATGAACTTAGAAAATGATAAATAATTGTAACAAAACATGTGAGATTAATATGAAAAACAAGAACACTGACAATTGTCATTTCCATGTGCAGGAGGGAGGAAAAACAAAAAGTTGTCATTCTAAAGGAAAAGACAAAGACGGGTTAACTGCTACCCTTCAATGGGAGACCGCATGCAAACCATATCAAAACGGATTAGCCCGGGAAAGGAAGTGGAGATATCATCTCGGCGTAGAAAAGAGAAGAAATCACTAAGGGTTAACGGTTCTATGAATCCCTCAGGATCCTTGATCCTAAGGGATCTTTTTTTTGTCTATTTCTGCATTTAGATATCTCCATCATCACCCTTATATAAGGGGTAGCATTGTTAGCTAAGAAAATTTTGTTATGCCTTTATGTAATTTCTTTTAAAGATCAAAACTTTGATCATCGTGTGTTGTTAAGAACTGATCTACTGTAATTTTACTTGATGCATTAATAAAAACTTGGTTACTCTTTCATCTTTGAGCCTGGAATAACTTCAAGCGGTGTACCCCTAGAGGCTAAGGGCCTGGCCCTGGAGGACACTTGCTCTTGTACCATTACACGTGGTTTTTGTGTGGTTTGCTTATCGACGTGATCTGGTAATCTGATGTGTTTCATAAAGTTTATATCACATGCTCTGTCATGTTTAATCCATTAAGGTTTCTGAAGACAAAAGTATTGTATTGACGCTGCATCATATTACTGTTCTTTTAGGTGTTGATATAAAATGGTTATTTTCTATACAATATTGTCATTGTTCCATTACAGAGCTTTTGTGTTATACGCTTGTTCCTTAACATTACATAATTCATCTTGGAAGCTCTGTTTTCTGTGATTATTGGATTCTGGAATACTGCTATTCTATCTTGAAATGCAATCATATTCTTTCTAACCGAAGTGACAATTGAATCATATTACTATTTGAGTATGTTGTGTCCATATGGTTTTCAGTGTTGTTCCATAATGTACCAGTAATCAGTGTTGTTCCATTTGTGTGTACATCTTCAAGAGTGAAGGATTGATGTTTGGTTATGGTTAATGTAATTGATTTGATAGACTTACGGCTTGTTAGACTTAGTTGCTATTCTATTCCTTTACTGCTATTCTATTTCAGACTTGCTGTTCCATTTCAGACTTGCTGTTCCATTTTAGATTTGTTGTTCCATTTTAGGTTTGTCGTTCCATTTCAAGGTTGTTGTTCCATTTCATTGTTGTTCAATTTCTTTGTCGTTACATTTCTTATTTGTCGTTCCATTTCTTGTTATTGGTGTGAAGAACGATCTCAGGATATAGTGAGCATCGACTTCTGTTGTCTGGCTCCCAGACCCCTGATCTGTTCTCTGATTTCCTTTTCCATCAGTTTCTAAAGGGATGGGTTATTGCTACCAAACCCTTGACTGATAAATTGCTTAATTTTCTAAATGTGTGATTTAGCCTTTTGAAGTAGTTAAGCTGTAAACAAGCATCCATTTACTCTTGTATTTTCAAACACTATGCTACTAGCATTACTCTGGCAAATGATAGCCTTAGACTGAGACACTCTTTGAAATAGCAAAACATTCCCCGATTGATATATTAATGTGAGGTAACTAGAGGTGAAAGAGACCCTTTTTATAGCTCCACATTTTGGTGCCATTGCCAGGGGAAGAGTGTAGCCATTTGTTCTTTTTCCCAGAGTAGTGTACGAATCTGCTAGGGAAGAATTGGGTTTTGAAAATGGAAGGTAAGAACCTATGTGTGGAGCATGTAAAAGCCCTGCTCCTTTGCCTGATTTCCTGTAGATTTGTTGTTGTTTTTTTAAGTAGGATTAGTAGTTAATTTGAGTGCATGACTAAGTAGAAAAAGCTAGAAAAAAATTCCAAACCTCTACCCAAGCTCAAAAAATCTAAGGGGCCGGTGACCCTTGGCCGATCAACCTTCATAGATGAAATCTACAAGAAAGCCGAATCTCAGCCCTCAGTAGGACCCAGGAAAGTTATTTCCAAATAGCCTACTAGCTCCCTTCAGGCCACAGGTTCACCATCTGTAGCCTTTGCTGAGGTGCATAGCCAAACTGAAGAGTAGGACTTTCAAGAAATTGAAAATTCTACTCCAAAACTATTGTAGGAAGGGAATTTCAGTAATCTTTGTGAAGGAGGAGGAAATACAAGGAAAAATGAGGAACCGAGATCTCCTCTTGGGACAACTCAGCCATTGAACATCCCAGACAAAGGGAGTGCTGCAAAAATCACCGTTGAAGAAACCCAATCTCCTCAAACAATAGTCCCAGATAGAGGAAGTGTTATTAAAACTATTCCCGTTAAAGCCATTCCCTCTCAACCTAGAAATACCCTCCTAGATATCCCAGAAGGTTATTGGCATATATTCGACCCAATGGCCCAAAACCAGTCAAACACCCAAACCTCTACATTACAATACCCCATAATGGATTTTGCAGGAAATGTGCCTATGAAAGCAATCCCTCTTCAACATATCCCTACATTCCATGGGCTTACATCAGAAGACCCAGATGCATTTTTGTTTGAATTTGATGTACTGTGCAGGGGATATGATTACACCACTGACCCCAAGAAACTAAAATTGTTTCCCTCTACGCTAAAAGGGGTTGCTTTAGGATGGTTTATGGGATTAGGTGGTGGGGTTATAAATAACTAGGAGAAAATGAAAGAATCTTTTCTAAAGAAATATCAGGACTATTGCAGGTCTAGAGAACTAAAGGATGAAATATTCCAGATGATAGCTAGACCAAACGAAACATTAGAGGAGTACGTGGAATATTTCCATTATAATCTACAAAGATCTCCCTATGCATCACTGCCTTTACCTAATAACGTGTTGAAAACAACATTAATAAGGGGCATGAAGGAACAATGGATCAAAACATTAAACATCATGGGAAAAGGAGATATTTATCAAGAAAGTTTTGCTGACATTATTGATTTATGTATCAGGAGCTCGAGAGGCATCACACGAGTAAAATCGGCAAAACATGATCGGTTTGTAAGAGATAATAAAATCTCGTTAGAAGGAGTAACGCATGTGGAAATTGGAAATTTATTGGAAAATTTTTAAACTAATATACTAGGGACACTAACTACACAATTGGATATTTTGCAGGCCAAGCAGAAGCAAATGGAGGCGGAACAAAATTTGGCAATCTTCTATCCTAGATGCAGGAAGAAGCATAGCCATAAGGAGTGTCCATTGGATGCAGTCCAAACATGCACCATCTGTACAAAAGATCACCCTACGGAAATCTGTCCCTCACTGCCTGGACTGAAAGTAGTATATAAGGAAGTAGAAGAAGAGCCAGAATCAGTGTATTTGCTCAACTAGTGCCGTCAGTGGCAGCCGTGACAATCTGGTATGTTTCTAGACCCAACTTCTTCTTTTCAGCCTCCACAGTATAATGCTCAACAGTATAACATGTAGCAAGTTTAATTCCAACCCCCATTTCCAAACTGGTCACCACAGTCGTTTCCTTCCTCAAACCCGTGGCTGAATCAGGCAAGCCAATCTGGTTGGCTGAACCATCCTTATACCCCACCATATTGGCAAAAAAACCCATACCCACCACAATGGACTTCCCCTAATTCACAAAGCTCAGCTTGGCAGACAAACTGGCACAGACCAATGCATCAGCCAGTAGGAACTATTCCTCTCGCTCAACCTACACTGCCAGCTTTACAGAAAAATCCCCAGTCTAATCTAAGACCGCAACTCCCAGCCCAACCCAACCCCAACCCAAATAACAAACCGGTCCAATCTCTACAAATCATAGAAACACCAGAAATAGGAGCCAATCTGAGGGAGTGTAATGATCTCGAGTTAAGATCTAGGCGTATTATTCAAACCAAGGGAGATAAGACAATTCAGGTTGAAGATCAGTTACTCAGAGAACATCTGTCACATGAAGATGATGTGAATAAACAACAAACTCACAATCAAGCAACCACATCCTCTCCTCCGTTCCCAGAACAATTAGTCATACCTCGACCTATACAACATCCTAATTTTGACATTCTGGGAGAATTACAAAATTTGTACATAAAAATTCCATTCCTCCAAGCCATTCAAGACATCCCAATATATGCAAAAACTATCAAAGAATTGTGCATAAAAATACCAAGGAGGAATATAACAAATAATCCAAGAGTCCAAGTAGTCGACACTCTATCTGACTTATTATCAGGAAAAGAAATGCCCATTAAATACGAAGACCCAAGAAACCCAATAGTAATTGTCCAAATTTATAGTCAAACCCTGTCCAATGCCTTAGTTGATCTTGGAGCTGCAATCAATATCTTAACAACCAATGCTTGCCAAAAGCTAGGCATTACATCTATAAAACCCACCTCTACTTTGTTAGAATTGGCTGACCAATCTATGGTTAGGCCAGAGGTCATACTACATGATGTCATGGTCTTTGTTGACTCTTGGGAATATCCAACCGATTTTCTAATAATAAATCCAAAAACCCAACTTGAAGGACATCCATTGATTTTAGGAAGACCTTGGCTCGCCACTGCCAATGCCTATATTGGCTGTTGGCAAGGAAATATGATCATAACCAGGGGAAAAGATATCAAGAACTTAGTTCTATATCCCCCAGCGCAGCCAAGTATCACAATAGTCAAAACTAATAGGCACCCTGTATCATATCTTACTGAGAACATTAGATCTCCATTAACTATACAAGAAGCACTTGATGTCAAAGACCAAACAGAAGACCATGCCATCAATAATTTCATTAGTCAAACTGAACTCACATCTCACACATAATGTCATATGATAAAAGCAGCATTTGATAATGAATTAGAAGAAGATCCTCTGAAAGATACACATGATCATACAATCCCTGTCACTTCTGTTGCAAATAGTAAAATTGTGGAAATTGAACCGGGAAAAACCTTAAACATTAATGCCAACCTCACATCCGAACAAGAAACAAAGCTCATCCATATGTTAAGGAAATATAAAGAAGCATTTGCATGGGATTACCCTGATATGAAAGGAATTGACCCCCAGTTATGTACACACAACATTTACATAGAAAAAGATGCAAGACCTATTCGACAGCCTCAGAGAAGACTAAATCCTCATCTCAAAGATGTGGTAAAAGATGAACTTCAAAAAATTTTAGATGTTAATTTTATCTACCCTATCTATGATAGTAAATGGGTCTCCCCGCTTGTGGTGGTACCAAAAAAGAATGGGAAATGGAGAATCTGTGTGGACTACAGGGAGCTAAATAAAGCAACATAAAAAGACCACTTCCCTCTCCCATTTATCGTCCAAGTATTAGAAACTTTGGCAGGAAAGAAATTATTTTCTTTCCTCGATGGCTTCAGTGGGTACAATCAAATACAGATTGCCCCTGAAGACTAAAACAAAACTACTTTTACTTGTCCTTGGGGAACACTTACCTACTGAGTTTTACCTTTTGGCTTATGTAATGCCCCTGCCACATTCCAGAGGGCTATCCTTAGCATTTTTGTAGACTTAATAAATGAAGGACTTGAAGTATATATGGATGACTTTACACCATATGGAGATAATTTCGATCCAGCACTGGATACACTAGAAAAGGTCCTACAACACTGCATTGCTACCAGGATTTTTTTAAGCCATGAAAAATGTTATATGATGATGATGGAAGGACTTATTCTAGGACACTATATTTCAGCAGCTGGCATTCAGGTAGACCCAGCCAAAATCCAAATACTTTTGCTCATTCCTACTCCCACCACTCAAACAGAGGTACGTAGTTTTCTTGGATTTTATGGTTATTATAGGAGGTTTATAGAACATTATTCATGTATTGTTGCACCTTTGTATGTACTAACTGGTAACGTTGATTTTCTTTGGACAGAAAAATGTGAACATGCTTTCAAGGATTTGAAGAAGCTCGTATCCACAACCCCAGTCCTTCAAGGACCAAATTGGGATTTTCCATTCCAAATATCATCTGATGCCTCAGATACAACCATTGGAGCGGTCCTTGGGCAGGAGGAGGATAGAAAACCATATGCAATTTATTACATTAACAAAAATTTATCCCCTGCTGAATTAAACTACACTGTTACTGAAAAAGAATTTCTAGCCGTAATACATGTTGTCAATAAGTTCAGACATTACATTACTGGATATCTTGTTATCTTGTACATAGATCATTCTACCATAAAATATTTAGCAAACAAGCCTATCACAAATGGCAGAATAAGTAGATGGCTGATTTTACTGCAGGAATTTGATATTGCAATCAAAGATCGACCTGGAAAAGAAAATCCTGTAGCTGATTTTCTCTCAAGAATGCCAAAGCCAGTTGATGGAGCAGCTGTTGAAGATCAATTTCTAGATGAGCATCTGTTTGTTGTAGTTGTTCAAACACCCTGGTATGCTGATGTTACCAATTACCTAGCAGTAGGTAAGCTACCAAAGCATCTAACCCCTAATGAGCGAAAATAGATTGTTCAGCGAAGTACTAGATTTTCTTGGATTGGGGGCTATTCGTTTCACACAGGGGCAGACATGCATATCAGGAGATGCGTTCGAGAGGATGAAATTTTTGACATTTTGAAAGCCTGCCATGACAAACCGTGTGATGGAAATTTCGCCGATCACAAAAATGGACATAAAGTGCTACAAACAGGGTATTATTAGCCCACAATTTTCAAAGATGCAAAGAAATTTGTCCAAGCCTATGAAAACTTCCAGAGAGCGGGATGCCCTAGTTAGTCTGATGAGATGCCTCTGAAACCACAGCTAGTCATCGAACCATTCGAGTGATGGGCTCTTGATTTAATTGGACCAATCAACCCATCATAAAACCAGAAAACATATATTTTGGTGGCAACAGAATATGTCACCAAGTGGGTTGAAGCAGAGGCATTTCCAAGAGCTATAGAGGACTCTATTATACAGTTCCTGTTCCATCTATTTGTATGTTATGGCCTTCCAAGAGAGATAATTACAGACGGTGGACCACAGTTTGTTGGAAACAGAATAGCTGCAACACTCAACAACTATCATGTCCAGCATAAAATCACTACTCCATACCATCCACAGGCAAATGGGCAGGTAGAAAGCAGCAATAAAATAATAGAAACAATCCTAATGAAAACTGTTGCATCACATAGACATGATTGGGCTGCCAGACTACCTGAAGCACTCTGGGCTTACAAAACAACATGGAGGAGTACCACTGGTTACTCACCTTATCAGCTAGTGTTTGGAAAACAACCCATTTTCCCCATAGAATTTGAAATCCAAACATTACGAAAAACACAGGAAGTTGGCTTAGACCTAACTGAGGCACAAATTAATCGACTACAGCAGATCAATGAGCTAGACGAAACTACGCTCCCTGCACTTAAAAACACTGCTCTGATCCAGCAGTAGACAGCTAAATGGCATGATGCTCTCATTAAAAATAAAGTCTTCCACGAAGGAGACTGGCTCTTTTGTACAACTCTAGGTTTCAGGACTTCCCCGGGAGACTCCAGACTTGTTGGTTGGGACCATATGAAATCTAGAAGGTACATGACAATGGTACCATTACTCTAATCACTATTGATGGTTCTGGATATACCTTCAAGGCAAATGGCCACCGAGTTCATTTCTATCACAAACCACTCACTCGGGAGTCCTTCTGCCAACAGCTACGCCAAGATTCAGATATGGAGCTTTTGGGGGAGGAAGAGAAGTATTCCTCACCTATAATTCATTAAGGAATTTACTTCTCTTTACAGTTTGTACATAATTTCTTGAGTTATTTTTTGTACATATCTTTGAAACAACGTTTCGCTGTTATTGTTATTCCTTTTCCAAAAGAACAACATTTCTGATTTCTGTTGTTTATTTTCCAAAGGAACATCATTTCTAATTTCTGTTGTTCCTTTTCCAAAGGAACGACATTTGTGTGCTTTTTTTTTCCTTTTCCAAAGGAACAACATTTTTTATTTTTGTTATTCCTTTTCCAAAGGAACAACATTTTTTATTTCTATTGTTCCTTTTCCAAAGAGACGACATTTGTATGTTTTTGCTGTTCCTTTTCCAAAGGAACAACATTTTTTATTTCTGTTGTTCCTTTTCCAAAGGAACGACATTTGTGTGTTTTTGTTGTTCCTTTTCCAAAGGAACAACATTTTTTATTTCTGTTGTTCCTTTGGAAAGGGAACAGCAACAGCACACAAATGTTGTTCCTTTTCCAAAGGAACAACATTTTTGTTTTTTGCTATTCCTTTGGAAAAGGAACAACATTTGTGTGCTTTTGCTGTTCCCTTTCCAAAGGAACAACATTTTTTATTTCTACTGTTCCTTTTCCAAAGGAATGGCATTTGCGTGTTTTTGCTGTTCCTTTTCCAAAGGAACAACATTTTCGATTTCTATTGTTCCTTTTCCAAAGGAACGACATTTCTATGTGTTTTCTTGTTCATTTTCCAAAGGAACAACATTTTCGATTGCTGTTGTTCCTTTTCCAAAGGAACGACATTTGTATGTTTTTGCTGTTCCTTTTCCAAAGGAACAACATTTTTGATCTCGGCTGTTCCTTTTCCAAGGGAACGACATTTTCTTGTTTTGTTGTTCATTTTCCAAAGGAACAACATTTTTCATTTCTGCTATTCCTTTTTCAAAGGAATGGCATTTGTTGGTTTTGCTGTTCCTTTTCCAAAGGAACAACATTTTTGACGTCTGTTGTTCCTTTTCCAAAGGAACGACATTGGTGTGCTTTGTTGTTCCTTTTTCAAAGGAACAACGTTTGTGAGTCTTGTTGTTCGTCTTCCAAAGGAATGGTACCTATGTGTGTTGTTGTTCCTTTTCCAAAGGAACAACATTTGTGAACCTTTTTTGTTCCTTTTCTCAAAAGGAACACCACTTGTATGCTTTTGCTCTCCCTGAGAAATAGCTTGTTCCTTTTGCTATTTCAAATTGAGGATGCTTATTGTTCATGTTCTTTCAAGTCTTTTGGAATACAGCTATGCACTTATGTAATGGAAACAAAATCACAACATACTGAAATCAGTCAATCGTAAAGCGCTATCTTTATAAGAAATTGCCTTGAATTGGTAAGAGGACAGAAGGAAAGACATGCTTATTCATTATCTTTTGTTGTCATTGTTCTACTAATTCTACTCTGATTGGTTATCTGTATCATGTTGGTCCCTTTTAATCCTCTTTGATTATCATTCAGGAATAAGAGCAAAGGGTTTATATCTTTCTATTGGGATGTTAAGACTTCTTCCACCATTCCTACTCTTAAAGAGTGTTGAACCACCCTTTGTGTATAAGTAGGGAAGGCACTTCATGAAAAACAAAGAAAAAAGAGCAAACATGACTTATAAATTGTCAAATGTAGGATAGGAAGTCTCATTAAGAGCTGGCCTACCATGATCATGAGGACGAAAGAAAAGTGGCATTCCCACTATGGCCACCACACTAGGGATATGGTCCAAAAGGTATATCAAACAAACAACCCTTGAAACAGGAGGTCTCATCACGAGCTGGCCTGCCCACTATTCGCTCCTTCCTCATGAATGGAATTACGGCTAACTGGTCACCAAGCAAGCATAATGGCCTACATTTTGACATTACACAACCTTCCTTAAGCATACACAAAGGATTATGGTTCCATGGGTGAAATAAAAAACTCTACCAAGGTTAAGGACACCTGTCGGCAGCAGAGCACTGTTAATGGTATTGAAGTCGCATTATTTACACCAATAGGTAAGTTATTAGCACCCTTCTGTTTCTTATGACGTGGTAATCAATTATTTCCCCAACCATATAACGCATGAATATATATTATCAACAAGCATGACAGAACCATTGACAATGACCACATGAGACTCTCTATTTATGTCAAATGTCTTATCCCCAACTTTGCATCATATCACCACAGTCTCTTATGTATTAAAGCGACGCAACTCTACACCTCGATTTTAGTAATATGCTACTTTTTGTAAACATGGCATATTGCCATACACTGTTCCTTAAAGACTTTGTTGCAGAGTGGGCGCTGCTCCTTTATTTGACAGCTGGGATAGCCTATCACATTGCAGGGGGGGAGGTTAACTTCATCATTCCCTAGATTACGTGTCAGCTCACTATTCGGGAAGTTTTGTACTAGGGTATAACATGGCTCAACGGTATACTATTTATTTTTATTTTTTTGTTTTTTCTGCATGACTTGTTGTTCAAAGCCATTTCCACTGTATACTCTACAACATTAGAGTTTGAACGAGTTTTGCGTCCATCAGCGTCTTTGTGTTTCAACAGCACAAACAACTGCCATTCCTTTGAGAATTTATAGCAAAACCATGGGAGGAAGATCAATTCGGAGAGAACCGCAAGTGTTAACTGTCTTTGTTGCTGCCCGGGAAATCTTGGTAAGAGTAGGATGGCTGACCTATCTTAATCACTTGTAGGAGTCTAACGAAATAGTGGCAGTTGAATTCTTGCAGAACTTGCAAGAGGACCACTCCACAGTGAGGGGGAGATGCATAGCAGTCACCAACGACATAATTGCAGAAGTCTCGGGACTGCCAGCCACTGGACCAGTATGGACATTAAAAAAGGAGAGTTTGCAGAAGATTATAGAAATCTTCCAGGACGAGGGAAAAAGCCTGACAATTCGAGGAAAGGGGGTTCTGCCAACAACACTAGGAGAGTCATGGGCAGAATTAGCAAAGACCATCCAAAGCTATATCACCTGCGAGGGCAGAAATTGGTAAGACCATGACATCTTAAACTCTTAGCTGTTCTAAAACAAAAATGTTTTGTAAATTTACCTGCATTGTTGAATTCATTACTTCATGATGTTGCACGGAGCATGAAAAAGGCACATCACATAGAGTCAGTTGTTAGTCATCATGGATTGATTCAGTTGATAGTCAACCATAGCCTCACCTAGCAACAGAGCAGCTGGGAAGAGCTAATTTCCATTATAAATGGGGGATTGGCCACACCACCCCCAAAATGGAAACATGTCACCAGCACACTCGAACGTCCAGAGAAAAGGAAACAGGTCACTAGCACACCCGAGCGTCTAGAAAAACACAAGAAATCGACAAAGTGGAAACATGTCACCAGCACACCCGAGAAACCATAAAAGCGCAGGAAATCGGTCTGGCTAGCATGGCTACAAGGGGGGCTGGAGAAGCCCCAAGAAAGCATTAGCCAGCTGGTAGAAATAGAAGATGAGCAACCCCCACGGTCAGGAAAGGAAGACAAGGAAATAGAAATGTAGGAAGAGGAGGCAGAGCAATCTGCAGAAGCAAAAGAAGAGGAGGTAGAGGAATCTGCAGAAGCAGAAGAAAAAGAAGAGGAAGAAGAAGAAGAGGCAGAGACATCTGAAGAAGAAGAAGAAGAAGAAGAAGAAGAAGAAGAAGAAGAATAGAAGAAAAGGAGGGAGAAGATGAGCAATCTGAGGAGGAAGGAGACAAAGAAAAATAAGTAGAGCAATCCAAGCAGGAGGAGGAAATGGAACAACAGGAAGGCAACCCATTACAGGACCCATTAGGAGAAGATGAATTGGCCAAAGTTTTGGCCAATATGGGCGAATATGGCCAACCTTCCAGTCCATCAGACCTCCATGCCAGAGAGAAATCCCAGGAGAAAAATGCATCCAAGAAATCACATGCAAAGGAGGTGGAAGTAGAAAATCTACCTGTTCATGATGCGAAGATGTTAGAAAATACTGAATAGGAACAATCCCTTCCTAACCAGAAGGAACCAGAAGAAAGTCCAGGGGAAATAGGGCAGAAAAAGAAGTCGCCCAAGAAATAACATAACCAATTAGGGTTCTTGCCCCAGAACAGCTAGAGCAGAATAGTGAAGAAGCACCCCAGGAAGAAAATTAGGAAACTAGCCACAGTCTAGACCACAGTAAACAACCTGCTATTCCTTCTGAGGAAATGGCAGAAATAAGGGAATTTCTAAAGGAACAACATAGATTATTGAACATAATTGTCCAGCTCCACCAACAAATTAGGATTCTAAAGGCAAGGAAAAGTGTAAAAGTGACTTCAGGAAGGAAAAATATGGCCACTATAGCAAAACCCCTTAAGGGAAAGAGGTGGAGGACTAGAATCCATCTTGTTGTTCAAAACCCCATCAAAAGCCAAGATGCTGTTCCAAATGATGCTGAGAAAAAAACTGTTGTTCCAGTTGAAAAGGAACAACAATGGACTGATGTTCGTGTTAAAATAGAAGTGGATGAAATCTTGACTCGTGATAAGGAAATTCATAGGGAGGCACCACTTTCGAGAGTAATAAGGGTTCTGAAATCAAAGCAACGCAATAGGAAAGTTTAGGTAAAGCTCCTGGCCTCCACTACTGCATGGAAAAGGGATGCAAAAACAGTAACCCTACAAAAGGGTTAGAAGTAAGCTCAGCAAGAAGTAGAAAATCTTAGAGAGCAAATGGTCCCCCGAGAAAATTATGAAGAGCTACAACAACAGCTAAGGAACGTCAATCTATCCGAAAGCTAGACCTTTGAAGGGTGGCGAAAGGAACAAGAGAAAGTTGCAAAGGTAACCCGTAGGTTAGATGTAGTTATCAAACATATGGATACCTTGTGTTCTTTATACAATGACGTCCTAGCATGTAGAGCCCCTGCTAAGAACTATGCCTTGTTTTTAATGGAAAGATATTTGCAATTGAAAATAAAGGCTGTTAAAGAAGCTGCTCCCATACAAATTAACACCATAAATGATTTCATAAGTTGCTGTAAGCACTACAGTGTAAACGTTCAAAGACTACTGTGTGAATTTTATTTACATAACCTTGTACTAGAACAAGAGATCGAGCTGAACTCTGGCCCTGTTGTTGAGGACATTCAATTTCAGGCATTTATTTCATTTGCAGTTAATCAAATTAAATGGCTCAAAGCCTATAATTCTTTTCAAAGGCAAGAAAACGGATTAGATTTACGGATAAGAGCTGAGCCTAGGGATCCAGCACAGTTACGGAGGAAACATAGAAACCTCATGAAGACTCCAGAAGTGATTGAAGCATTAGGACCCATGCATGAGGCAACCATTTGGCAGGGATTAGAAAACTTTTCCTCTATCAAAGACCCTGCCATTGATGCAGCTAAATTTCGATATCGAATATCTAATCTGAGCATCGAGCTCAAAGAACCATTTAAGTATGAGAATTTTAAACTAGCTACCAACCATTTTCCCCTCTATGGAGAAATTTTTTTGAGGGCAGGGCCATCCTTGTTAGGATATAGGTTCTGGATTCCAATTATTTGGCATCCTGCACCTCGATACCAAGCCCTATATGAGATGCCTGAGGGTCAGACAGGCCATTTCTTTGCTACCTAGTTACGCATCATGGTTGTGGGCCTTCACATGAGATTCCATCTCTAGCCTACTCACTCACTACCTTACATGTCAACTACAATGTTTTCATGAGGCCATGAAAAAGGGTAAGAAGGGGGGTGTGTGGAGTACTAAAGAAGGTATGTTTTGATGGTTATTTCAATATCTTTTCATTAGGACATACAAGCCTTTTTGCATCACGAACTTAGAAAACAATAAAGAATTGTAACAAAACATGTGAGATTAATATGCAAAACAAGAACGCTGACAATTTTCGTTTTCGTGTGCAGGAGGTAGAAAAAATGAAAAGTTGCCATTCTAAAGAAAAATACAAAGACGGGTTAATTGTTGTCCCTTCGATGGGAGACCGCATGCAAACCAGATCAAAACAGATCAACCCAGGAAAGGAAGCAGTGATATCAGCTCCGCGCAAAAAGGAGAAGAAATGACTAAGGGTTAACGGTTCTGTGAATCCCTCAGGATCCTTTCTCCTGAGGGATCGCTGTTTTATATATTTCTGCATTTAGATATCTGTGTCGTCACCCTTATATAAGGGGCAACACTGTTAGCTAAGAAAATGTTTTTATACCTTTATGTAATTTCTTTTAAAGATCAAAACTTTGATCATCGTGTCTTGTTAAGAATTTCTCTACTGTAATTTTACTTGATGCATTAATAAAAACTTGGTTACTCTTTCATCTTTGAGCCTGGAATAAATTCATGCAGTGTACCCCTGGAGGCTAAGGGCCCGGCCCTAGAGGACACCTTCTCTTGTACCATTACGCGTGGTTTTTGTGTGGTTTGCTTATCGACGTGATCTGGTAATCTGATGTGTTTCATAAATTTTATATCACATGCTCTGTCATGTTTAATCCATTAAGGTTTCTGAAGACAAAAGTATTGTATTAATGTTGCATCATATTACTGTTCTTTTAGGTGTTGATATAAAATAGTTAGTTTCTATAGAATACTGTTGATGTTCCATTATAGAGCTTTTGTGTTATACACTTGTTCCTTAACATTACAGAATTCATCTTGGAAGCTCTGTTTTCTGTGATTATTGGATTCTGGAATACTGTTATTCTATCTTGAAATGAAATCGTATTCTTTCTAACCGAAGTGACAATCGAATCAGATTACTATTTGAGTATGTTGTGTCTATATGGTTTTCAGTGTTGTTCCATAATGTACTAGTAATCAGTGTTGTTCCATTTATGTGTACATCTTCAAGAGTGAAGGATTGATGTTTGGTTATGATTAATGCAATTGATTTGATAGACTTACAGCTTGTTAGACTTAGTTGTTGTTCTATTCCTTGATTGTTGTTCTATTTCAGACTTGATGTTCCATTTCAGACTTGCTA
Organism: Pinus taeda; assembly: GCA_000404065.3. NCBI lineage: Eukaryota > Viridiplantae > Streptophyta > Pinopsida > Pinales > Pinaceae > Pinus > Pinus taeda. The sequence goes on along the minus strand of APFE031540360.1, from coordinate 80,455 downwards.
TTCCATTTCAGATTTGTTGTTCCATTTTAGGTTTTCCATTCCATTTCAAGGTTGTTGTTCCATTTCATTGCTGTTTGATTTCTTTGTCGTTCCATTTCTTATTCGTCGTTCCATTTCTTGTTATTGGTGTGAAGAACGATCTCAGGCTGCAGTGAGCATCGACATCTGTTGTCCGACTCCCATACCCCTGATTTGTTCTCTAATTTCCTTTTCCATCAGTTTCTAAAGGGATGGGTTATTGCTATCAAACCCTTGACTGATAAATTGCTTAATGTTCTAACTGTGTGATTTAGCCTTTTGAAGTAGTTAAGCTATAAATAAGCATCCATTTACTCTTGTATTTTCAAACACTGTGCTACTATCATTACTCTGGAAAATGATAGCCTTAGATTGAGACACTCTTTGAAATAGAAAAACGTTCCCGGATTGACATATTAATGTGAGGTAACTAGAGGTGAAAGAGACCCTTTTTATAGCTCCACAGTGTTTTAACTAGATTTGCATGATAATTTCTTTTTCCATTCAAAATAGTACAATCATTGAGTGAGGAAAGTGGCTTCATCATACAGTTCAACAATGGGTCTTTCTCTTTGGAGGCATGGAGGGTGATGGAATAACTCTTACTTGTGAATTATATTTAATATCTAAATTATGAAATGAGAAAGTAATGATTTATACTAAACATGGAAGATTGAGATATTGGGAGAAATTACTAAAAATAAGGATGAATATTCATTCAAAGATTCATAGATAGTTATGGTGGTGGTTTGAACAAACTTCTCAAATATAATATTTTTTTATGGCCACCATCATTATATATAGTGACCATTTTGTACAATACAATTTATTTAATATAATTTCCCTTTGAAGATTTGTTTAGTCTAATTTGATGGTCCCCTTGTTTCATGATTGGCTATTAGAGCCAACAAATTCTATCATAACAATGATATGCATCAAGGTTTTCTGAATTTTCATATGTTAAGATGCATATGAGACTAACATTTTTGTAAGGCTTTACAACAATGAGATTTGGAGATACTCAGTGGACTTAATCCCATTATCCATGATACATACTCGAGTTTGCACTGGAAAGAGTCACACTAAAGAAATTTGGAAGGTGAGAGTTTTTCATATCCATGATGCTAATGAGCATAGACTCCTATTTGCTGGAAAATAATACATTAATATTTCTCCATCGTCATTGTTCAAAACCCAACTTCACACGCATTGAATAATGTTAATATGCGACCTGTATCTGTAAGCATTGTGCAAATAATATGTGACTCCATTTCAAATTCACTTTAGATTTCTATTTGTAATGGACTTGTGTGAATTCATCTCCTCTGGTTGCAGAGTCACTATTGGTATCCTCTTCCTCTTAGCTCTTCTCATGGTAATGAAGGGAATCATTAAATATCTAGCGTGGTTGGAGGATTTCTGCATTTCAAACACCAAGTCTTATGTTTTTACAAACAAATTTCCTTATCATGATCCCACTAAAGTTAATTCTCAACACTTCCTAACATCATTCATATGCATGCCAGTGAACACATCAAGCAGTCCCGCGGGAGCTAGCTTCACTAGGTTTAATCCACAAAACCTGTCGGGGCTCAACACACTCGAAATTATGTTGGTTCACATAAACATGGCTATGGGAGGTGTAGTAGGTCGAAATATCCATCCCAGAGGTAGTGAAATATTGCAAGTGTCTAAAGAGGTATCCTATTTTATTTAGATAAAAAGAAGCACGATGTTTCCCTATTTTATTTATTTTTGACATAGTCACTTACCAAGATAAAACATAAAGGGTAAAACTAATTTTAACATATATATCATTGAAATATAAAATGAAGTTTGGGATGGTTTTGATATGAAATGGAAATTTTTTTCAAGGTCTCACTTACTGTGGAAGATTGATGAGTGATGGGAAGCTTTGATTTAAAGAAAGGGGTCCAAGTGATCAATAAAAGGAGATTTATAAAAGGAGTCATGTTAAGTCAAGATTTGAATGACAATATATTGATGTAAGAATTGATATCAAGTAAAATAAATTCGAAACCAAGTTAAGTGACTCACATATTGATGTGTAAAAGCGTGCATGTTCTATGGTACCTAACACCCTAACAAATTATGTAAATTCATTACATGAGAATTGAAGTCTAGTTGAAAATGTGGAGTTAAAATAAAAATAAAGCCATGTCAAAGTTAAAAGTCAAATCAATGTTTGGGTCATGTCCATGGTGTGTCAATTAAATTTTTCAAGTCAAAGTCGTATTTTTTTTTTTTAACTTGATATCACTCCATCGAAGACACATATTGTTTGTAAGTAATTTCAGTTTTCTTGTTGGATGGAGACATTCACCTACTAGAAACAATTTATGGAGGTGTAGTGGAAGATTCAGATTAAAAATCATATGTAGAAGGAAATTTAATTTACTTGAGTCAATGTAATGCTTGATGAGTAAAGTCTACCCCCATTGAAGAGGCAGTGGCCCTAAAAAACCAGTTTCCATGATGTAATAAGTTATGCTAAATAACTACTTGTTATGATTGTTGTGAGAGAGAAAGGTTTTTGGTCATCCAAAACCACTTGACGTAATGTATGTTTGTGGTAATTTGAAACCACCTAAGGTTTGTGTGGTCAAGGATAAGCCTAAAAACACAAGTTGATGATTATATTGATATATGGGAGTTAAGGGTATAAATATATGTTGATAAACTACGTAAGAGAAAAGGTTTCCTATAGAAATAGTGGATACAGTGGTAGGAAACCCATGCATTTAGGTGGATGGTAACTTTTTTATATGGACTTAAACAAACACATTATTTATGTTTGTTTAGGTATAATATGAAAATTGAAGATAAATGAAGATGAAATAATAAGGCCAAAGAAGAAAAGTGTAGAGGATTGAAGATGAATATGGGACCAATTCAAAGGACAATTGAAGATATTCAAATCACAATAATTTGTTAAGGGGGTATAATGGAATAGCTCCTACTTGTGAAGTAAATTTAATATCTAAATTGTGAAATGAAAATTTAATGATGTAGACCAAAGATAGAAGTCTATGGAAGATTGAGATATTGGGAGAAATGAGTGAAAATAGGGATGAAGATTTATCGAGAGATTTATGGAAAGATTTGAGAATATATTCATGTTAGTGGTTTGAAAAAATTTATCATCCATGATGTATTTGTTATGCTAGCCATAATTATATATAGTGACCATCTTGTACAATACAAATATACAGTAGAATGCTTGCTTGCTTCATGATTGGCCATTAGGGCCAACAGAGGGTGGCAACATCAAATGAGGATTTAGAATGCTTTCAAATTGCTTGCTTTAATTTGTTAGATCCATTGGGATTTCTATAAATTTGCAAGGTTGTTAGATGTACTATTATTGACAAAGGTGTAGTTACCATTTTTTTCACATATAAAAATTAATATTGGTCGTTGCCTTCTTCAAATTGTGTGGCAAGGACATAATTTCCAAAGTTTAGTTTATATGGCCAAAAATATATTAATTGGAAAAGGATATTAATTTATAAAGATTTTGGGAAAGACTTTTTTGGAAAGGATATTGATTTTTAAATTTTTCGAGGAAGACTTCTTAGGAATGGATATATTAAATGTTGAAGTTTCTAGGCAAGGTTATTTTATTTTATTTTATTATACGTTAAACAATAACTTCATTTTGGCTCCTTCATTTGTTCGGTAGGTCATAGAAATTTCCTAATTAAAAGTAGGGAATCTGTGTTTCGATCGTCACCTTCATGGCACAATGTGGTTCCGCTTGGATGTGTAAAATACAAAAGAAACAACCCTAGTTAATGTTCTAGTCAACACAAGTGGCATCAATCCAAATAATGCAAAAATATCAGGTTTGACTTCCATATTTATCTAAAAAGCACAATTGAGGTCGATATCACACTTTTGATGGATTGAATTGCCTAAGTTTAGATGTTATATCAATATGTCATTACTCCAGGAGATGGAACATAACTTTGTTTATTATATTTTAGTTTTTGTAAATAAAAATAAAGAGTAGAAGAAAGGGAACTGTGTATACATTTCACTATTTCCACCGTATAGATTTATTCTTGGGAAATACCTTAAATTCTTCTCAGCTTGCTATTATTTATCAACACAAGTGGCATCAATCCAAATAATGCAAAAATATCAGGTTTGACTTCCATATTTATCTAAAAATCACAATTGAGGTCGATATCACACTTTTGATGGATTGAATTGCCTAAGTTTATATGTTATATCAATATGTCATTACTCTAGGAGATGGAAAATAACTTTGTTTATTATATTTTAGTTTTTGTAAATAAAAATAAAGAGTAGAAGAAAGGGAACATTGTATACAATGAACTTTTAATTAAGATATGTGCGTTTTCATGTTTCTATGTTCATATATTACTCTAAGTTTTAGAAGATAATAGTCATGATGTGGATATGAAAATTCTAAAGGGACCCCATGGTTTGGACATGTGCACTATTATATTTATGTGAGTTACTGTGTATACATTTCACTATTTCCACCGTATAGATTTATTCTTGGGAAATACTTTAAATTCTTCTCAACTTGCTATTATTTATCAATTGTTTGTGTTTTCTTTGAGGTCTCATATGTTTGATTAGTTGTATCTTTGCTTTAACTGAAGCTTGAATCTGCCTTTTAGTCACAATTCAGAGTGGTCATCAAAGTACTATTACCAATGCTATCTAATCACTGAGTTGTGATAAACTGCAATAAATTTCCTTTATACTAGTGGAACCATAGTGGATACTACTTAGAGTATTGAAGCTTGATTGCACGTCTTCCATATTTCTTAGCTAAATAGTAATTATTGGATGAATGTTTGTTAATCTTCTTTTAATCATTAACTACATAGTGAACAAGGGATTGTTACATAAGACATTTACCCATATAGGCAATGAAATATTGCAATTTGATTTCCTACAAGTGAAGCTATTATAGACTTAGATTAAAGGATTAGGCCTTATTTCATTTGAATTTTTATGTTGTTAAGTTATAATTCATGTTTGTAGAAAATTGATAATACTTCTGTGATGCCAATCTAACAGCTTAGTCAAAAGCTCTAAAGATTAATGTCATGACAGTATTACCCCATAAATAAAAAACACAACATACATTTTTAAAAATCATCCCCCCACCCACGTTATATATATTAATCACTTACGAATCTGTTGCAAGCACAACTAAACTATTTAATATAGTGGTGGCATCATCCATATGCCTGCCCTGATGTTGCAAGCAAAATTAAACTGTTTAATATAGCCCCGGGTCCTGCCATTTTCCATATGTCTCTCCTAAATTGCCCATATGTCTGCAGTGACATGGCAAGCAAAACTAAATTGCTTAAAATAGTGGTGGCATCGTCCATATGTCTGCACTGACGTTGCAAGCAAAATTAAATTGTTTAATATGGCCCTGGGTCCTGCCATTTTCCATACGTCTCTCCTAAATTTCCAACATGCTACTGCAAATTCAACAAATGAATGAAAAATCCACCCTAAATTGTCTGTAGTCTTTTACAAATTCCTCGGAACAACAAAAATTAGGTGGGTCATATATTTGTTTAAACTTTAGTTTTGGTTGCCTCCCCAAATTATTCATTATGACGCAAGCGTGCTCATACATTTGTTTTATAACTATAAATTCTCTGCTTCATCGTTACAGAACCCACCCTTCAAATATTTGCATTTGCTTGTTGTAATATAGAGACATTCATGGAGTCGCAAGAGCAGAGCCAAAAGCCTCATGTCACAATATTCCCTAGGTTTGGGTCGAGCCATCACATCCCACTGCTCGAGCTTGCAAAGTGGCTGACAGTGTACCATGGCTTTTCTGTCACCTTCTTCATCGCCAAATGGATGGACGACTCTCCTCACCACACCCTGCTGTCTTCGTCAGGGGACATGATCCACTTCATAGAGCTCCCTGATGTTCAGATCGAAGGGGATCATGCCGAGATGAACATTTTTGTACGCATGGCCTTACTATTGGAGAAAGCTAAAATATTAGTGCAAGATGCTCTCACATCCCTTTCGTTTCTTGTCTGCACTTTCATAATCGATTTGTTTGGTACACCCAGGTTGGATGTCGCCTCCAAACTGGAAATACCTTGCTACATATTCTCCACTTCTGGGGCTTCTCTCCTTTGCATCATTCTCTACCTTCCAACACTTGTCCACAACATTGAAATTTCCTTGAAAGATGTGGATTTCCTGATCGAAGTGTCGGGCCTTCCACCGATTCCCGGAATAGATTTACCAGACCCTCTTCTAGACAGATCTGATATTTCATTCAGCTAGTTCATTCAACATTCCCTTCAACTTTAGGAAGCTTGTGGAATTCTGATAAATACATGTCAATAAATGGAACTAGAACAAATAAAATTTCTCAAGGAAGGAAAGGTTCTGAGCGCTATTGAAATGACCCCTTCCATTTATCCCGTTGGACCGCTAATAGCTTCACCTCTGTCGGAATCTAAAGAGAAGTTTGAGAAGGAGGGTTGTCTCAAATGGATAGACCGCCAACCTGCCTCGTTAGTTCTGTTCATTTCTTTTGGGAGCCACGACACCCTGTCGAAGAATCAGATTCGGGAACTAGCTTTGGGGCTAGAAACAAGCGGGCAGTGGTTCCTTTGGGTGTTGTGTAAGGAGCCTCCTCCTCCAACTGAATCCACGATGACTGCTGAAGCAGACATGAGGGAGGTTCTACCTGAGGGTTTCAAGACTTGAACCCAGGACCGTGGATTTGTGGTGGATTCATGGGCACCTCAGATTGTTTCCCTCTCTCATCCATCCACGGGCGGTTTCCTTTATCATTACAGTTGGAATTCAACGATCGAAAGCATCTTACATGGAGTGTCGATGATCGCTTGGCCTCTCTTTGTTGAACAAAGAATGAATTCCTTCCTTCTCGTGAAGGAGATGAAGGTGGGCATTGAAGAGCAGAAGGGAGCAGATGGATTGGTGAAGAGAGAGGAAGTGGAAAGAGCGGCGAGGGACTTAATGGAAGGAGAGGGGGGAATGGAAATGAAGAAGGGGATGACAGAATTGATGGGGAATTTGCAATGGCGGAGGGAGGGAGTTCATACAATGCGCTGGCCAATGCGGCTTCTGTTTGGAAGGAAATGCATGCCACTAAAACACCACCTGTTACTTGAAACTTGAAAGGTCTCGCTTCATACGTCACATCTGGATGTTAAGACAGTTGACGGATCATATGGACTGTCGTGCCTGGCATTTCTCAATTCAAATCAACGGCTAGTGATTAGCCAATCATCTAACAACAAAATTGAATGGCACATATTTTGACACAACAGCAGTTTGGTGAGTTCATTTTAGAGGGAAACGCCTTACAGCGTAATAATGTATTTTGGTGTGCCATACAAACTAGGGTTTTAAATTATTTCTTTATATTTCTATATGTAGATTCGAAATGGAAATGTGGAGTTTCATTTGGCCTCCTCTCCATAGGGATTCATATTCTATGGATAAAATTATAATATTTATTTAAAGGGAAAAACATTTAGTATTTTCCTTGTGTTACTTGGTTATTCCTTAGTCATTTTTCAAAATTTAGGTTTTAAGGTTGAAACCCTGGCATACCCTAGTTTTTATATGACCACAAATAATTCTTAACATAAGTCATTTTTTCATGGAAACATAAGTAAATACCATGTCATGGTGGAACTCATTCAGTTCGAAATTTTACTAAAATTTCATGGTTTAAACCCTACCCAGATTTGTTAATTGGGTGTTCATTTGCAAATGTTTCAGACAAAATTTGCATTCTCTTGCACGTAAACAATATCGATCCTTGGAGATGGGGTTTTCCTCAGATATAGTGGGTACCAATTTTTTTCTTGTTTCTTCATTGTTAATGTTTTCTGCTGATATGCCACAACTTATATTTTTGTACTATTAGAAATTCATATGTACATTCATTCTGTGGCATTTTTTTGAATTCTTCTTTATATTGAAAATGGAAGCCTTTGAGTCCCTTAACAAGTTTGGATTCCTCCCTTATAGGTTTGATTCTCTTGAAATCATCAATTTCTTCTTCTATATGTGGTTGATTCTATTATGAAACTAACTCTCAAAAAGATAGAAAATATAGATCAATGACTTCAAAATTGGCCTCTTTGAGGGGGAAACCTCCTTTAAATTAATAAAATGAACAATTCTTTGATGAATCAAATGACAAGACCTCCTTTCTATATATAGGAGTCTAAGGGGTCACGATATAATCAGAGTTGACATAACAATAATAATGTAAGGGCACAATAATAACAATAGTGGGCTTGTATGGGGCACAATAATAACAATATGGGGACAACATGGGCACAAAAATAACAATAAGGGCCACAATGACAATACTAATAAGGGAATACACTAGTATTATAGGGACCTAACATGCACCTATCCTTTGGAAAAGTGTTGTCCTCAATGCTTGAGTAGTTTTGTATGCTCCCGTATAAAATTATCATCCTCCCATGTGGAATCTTCGGCAAGTAAGTTCTTCCACTTGATGAGATACTTTGAAATTGATCAATTTCGTAGTTGTCAAGTTATTGTTTCTATGGCTGCTTCATGTTCCAATATGATTTTTCCTTCCTTGTCAAGTTCTAGTAATATTATTTGAATTGTGAGCTTATCACCTATAACCTTCTTTAAGCATGAAACATTGAAAACTGGGTGTACTCCGGAAACTACAAGAAGCTTCAATTTGCATGCCATAGTACCAATATTTTGCAACCCCTTGTACAAACCATAATAGTTTGGTGATAATATATTATCCTTATGAGCTTGCTTGATGGAGATTTTCTTTTATGGTTGTAGTCGTAGAAATATCTAGTCACCTACATCAAAAAAAAATTCAATGCGATGTTGATCTGCCTATTTATTTTATTCTATTCTACGACGAAGTGAGGTTATCCTTTAAGAGCTGGAGAACTTATTGTTGGTGCTTTATGTGATCTTCCACTGCTTGAACCTTATAATTTTCTCTTAAATATGATGTTATGGAAGGTGGATGATATCCATAAAGTGCAATAAATGGGGTCATTTTTTTTGTAGTATGGAAGGAAGTGTTATACCAAAATTCAACTAGAGGCAACCATTTGACCCGTTGTGTTTGTTTACCAGATACAAAGAAATGAAGATATACTTCCAAACATTTGTTTACTATCTCAGTTTTCCCATCAGATTGAGGATGATAAGATGAGCTATGAGCTAACTCAGTACCCAGACAAGAAAATAATTTTGTCCAAAAATTTCCATTGAAAATGGGATCTCTGTTGCTTACAATAATCTTTGGGTTTCCATGTAGCTTTTGAATTGTTTCAATAAATACAGTAGTAATTGTACTAGCTTTAAATGGATGAGATAATGCACAAAAATGTGCATACTTGGTAAGTCTATCAACTACCACCACAATGAAACTCTTACCTTTGAACTTGGGTAAACCTATGATAAAATCCATTGAAACCTCCTCCCAACGTTGACTTGGAATGAATAAAGGTTGTAATAGACCTGGGGTCTTAGTTGTTTCAACTTTATCTTGTTGCCAAACCAAACATTCGGCCACAAACTTTTGAATATCAGATTTAAGGCCATCCCAAAAAAAATCCTTCTTAACATTGTGGTAAGTTTTCAAAAGTCCTAAGTTCCCTCCTAAGGGAAAGGTGTGCAATTCCATAAGAACATTTTGTTTTAGTTGGGAATTATTATAGAGGTATAAGTGATCCTTTTACCATAATGAATCATTTTTCCAGCTGAATGTATCAGATGTACTGGGATCTTGTTGTAACTTTTGAATGAGTACCCACACTTCTTTGTCATTATTCTATTCATCCCTTGCTTTTTTTATCCAATCTAGTCAGATAATAGAAATGGCGCAAAGTAGTGTTTCCACATCCTCATCATTTCTTAAGAGTACATCTGCAACAACATTTTGCTTCCCTTTTTTGTACATGATTTCAAAGTCATAAATGAACATCTTTGTGACCCATTTTTTATGTTCTTATGAAGATAATATTTGTTCTAAAAGGTATTTAAGGCTATCATGATCTATTTTTACCTTGAAGTGTCTTCCCATTAGGTAAGGTCACCATTTCTTAAGTGCATGTAGTATTGCCAACATTTCCTTCTCATAAATATCTTTGTGTAAATAATTTTCTTCGATTGGATGACTTTCAAAAGAAATGGGTCCCTCTTCTTGCATTAAAACAAAACCAATTCCATTTCCTGAGGCATCACATTCCACAGTAAAGGTTTTTGTGAAGTCTAGCATAGCTAAAACCGGTGCTTGGCACATTACCTCTTTAAGATGTTCAAAGGCCTTGTTTTCTTTTGGTGTCCATGAAAATTCATCTTTCTTTAATAGTGTTGTTAGAGGTGCTTCTATTGTCCCATAATTCTTAACAAACTTGTGATAATACCATGTCAACCCAAGAAATCCTCACAGATGCTTTATGGATGTGGGGATTTTCCATTCCTTAATGGCTTTAATTTTTCTAGGGTCTACCTTAACACCTTCATGAGATACAATATGACCCATATATTACACCTCTTGTACTCCAAAGAAACATTTGGAGGTTTTTTCATATAATTGTTTCTCCGCCAATAGTTTAAGAACCATGTCAACATGTTGAACATGATCCTTCCAACCTTGAAATGTAGAAGGTGCATTAGTAAGGCCAAAAGGCATGACCAAAAGTTCATAATGACCCTCATGAGTTGTAAATGTTGCTTTCAGAATGTCTTCAATCTTCATTATGATTTTATGATATCCTGAATGAATATTTAACTTGGTGAAGTAAATTTATCCATGCAATCCATCCAATACTTCATCAATGATAGGAATGGGAAATTTATCTTTAATAGTGAGCTTGTTTAGGAACTTATAATCTAGACACATGCACCATTATCCATCCTTCTTGTGTACCAGTACTATTGGAGCTAAGAAAAAACTTTGACTAGGTTGAATTATACCAACCTCTAGCATTTTTGCAACCATACGTTCAATTTCACTCTTTTGGGCATAGGGATATTTGTAAGGCCTGATGTTTGGAGGAACACCTCTTGGAATCAAATGAATAACATGATCATGATAACGAATAGGTGGGAGCCCTTTGGGAGTCTCAAATACCTTGGAATGATTATCCAAGACTTTTTGCAGATATGGAGAAATAGATGATTTCGATGTTGGAACCTCTAGCGAATATCATTGTGCAATTATGCCTCGTTGTTATTTCTTTATAAGATTTTTCATGATGTTAGAGATGATTATCTTTCTTGGTTTCCTTGTCATCCCCCTTAATTAAATCTCATTTTCTTCCCAAAAAATTTCAAGAAACGTTTTTGAAAATTAAAAGCTATCGTACCCAAAGATTGTAGCCATTGGACTCCTAATACAACATCAGCACCACCCATTGGAATAGAAATCATTGGACTATTCAACACAGATTCTCCCATGGATAGTGTGATATTATGGCACTTTCCAGAGAAATTTATGGTTCTTCCATTTGCAACCATCACTTGACACTCTGGTGCAGGATATAGGAAGTAATTCAATTTCTTCACTATCTTACAATGAATACGATTATGGGTACTACCTGAATTAATCAACACTATTTCCTTTTTCTTCTTGATATGTCTTCCTATCTTGATAGTTTAAGAAGTGGTTATTCCAACCAATGTATTACAAGATATGGCCGGATTCATTTATTCTTTCTCTAGGCTTTGTTCCCGGTGTGTATCCTCTTCTTTTGATGTTTCTTGTTCCTTTTCTTGTTCCTCTTCACAATCTATGTAAAATATTTTCTTCTCAGCACACTTATGACTTTTAGTGTATTTCTTATTATAACTATAACAAATCCCTTTGTTTTCTTTCTTTCAATTATTGTGGTGTCAACCTTGTAGGTTGTGGAAGGCTAGGGGCAGCAACACTTCCAACTTTATAGTTGTGATTGGTAGGATTCCTTGTTGCCATAATTTTTATTTCAATTTTTTTGGCAAACTTGAGTTCCTTCTCCAATGAATTAGATTCCCAAAGGTGAACCTCATGCTTTAACGTCCCTATGAACACATCAATTCTACGTTCCTATTGAATATCTTTTACCTTTATATCCAATTTTTGGAAGACCTCAATGTGCTCCACCATTGAACCTTTTTTTTAGATTTATCAATTAGTTAAAAAATGTGTTGGTTTTTGTATCCTCATAATGTGCTATAATTTCTTCCTATAAAATCTCCCAAGTGACAATTTGTTTACGAGAGAAATTCCATCAATACCATATAAATTGATTGGGTTCTAAATACAAAGTTGCAATGCGTAGCTTTTGAGTGCTTTGCACATTATGGAGATTGAAATATTGCTCCATCTGTATTATCCATGTTAAGGGATCCTTGCATCAAACTTCCTCATATCGATATTTGGAACATGGTGGGTCTTCAATCCAATGTTATAGTCTATTAAATCGTGACTAACATTTGTTTTGTTCTCATCATGAGTTTCCTTTACTACCCTTTTACAATTAGTAAGAATTTATTGTAGCAATTTTTTCAAATCTATCTTCAAATCTTCCATGTTGCCTTTAAGTTTTGCTTCTATACCATCCATATTAGCTTCCATGTCATCCACCTTAGCTTCAATTTCATCCATCTTAGCTTCCACACCATTCTTTAAACCATCCATCTTAGCTTCCACACCACTCTTTAAATCATCCATCTTAGCTTCCATGCCATCCATCTTAGCTTCAATGTCATCCATCTTAGCTTCCACGCCATTCTTTAAACCATCCATCTTAGCTTCGACACCATTCTTTAAACCATCCATCTTAGCTTCCATGCCTTTCTTTAAACTATTCATCTTAACTTTTGTTACTTTTGTGAGAGTGAAATTTCTTGCACTTGGTCTCGTAATTTGGATATATCATGTTGCATTTCTTCCTCTTCTTCATGAGTCATTCTAGAGTTTTCATGTTTCTTACTAGGTGTTTCCATTTTCTTTCTTCGAGGCATCAATTAATGATAATTATGCTTCACTATGTCCTTTGAATTCCTTCAAACTAATTTTCAAACCAACTTATGAAAAATAAAAAATAAAAAAACTACACAACTTTTTTGGGCTTGTAGGAGATTGATATTGAATCTATTGTATCTCCATAATTTTGGATTTCCAAGGTCTAAAATTTCATTCCATGGAAGCCCTCTGAGTCCTCGTTCCAACCCTACATGTATGATAAAGATTGGATTCTCCAAGAAAGAGTTATTTTAAATCTTCCATGATGACATGATTGTAGACTGGTCTAGTAGACTGAACTTGTATGAAGTGCCATGTGTCACTGTTTCAACTTTTGAACCTGAACTCGATACACAGAAAACTACAGTCCATTCTCTTTTTGTACCATTTTACGAACCTTCAATCGGATGCTCAGAGAGATGATTTTCCCTAGGTCACATGTTTGAGATACAAGATCTAAAATTCATACCCAAGGTTCATCATGATTTCGGCTCAAATGGGTTTTAATTTTAGCTTCTGAAACGTCGTAGAAATTTTTTTATAGATAAAATTCCAAAATGACTTGTTTGAAGAAGTGAAACCTTAGAATCCAAAGCTCTGATACCAAATGTTATGAAACCAATTCACAAAAATATAGAAAAGATAGATCAACGACTTCAAAACTAGTTTCTTCGAGGGGGAAACCTCCTTTACATTACACAAATGAATATTTCTTTGATGATACAAATTACAAGGCCTCCTTTATACATGTAGGAGTCTAAGGGGTCACAATATAATCAGAGCCAACATAACAATGATAATGTAAGGGGAAAACAATACAAATAGTGAGCTTCTATGTGGCACAGTAATAACAATATGGGGGCAACATGGGCACAACAATAACAATAAGGGCTACAAAGACAATACTCATAACAGAAGACACTAGTATTATAGGGACCAAACAGATTCCCTCATCAAGGATAGAGACCAAAAAGTTTATACTTTTAATTAGTTACTAAGGAGGTTTTCCAAAATATTACCTTGAGGGGAAATATTAATATTAAAGGCTATCACATTCTACTTATATTGTTAAAAATGATTAAGGCTGAAGACCTGCGGTAAAAAAAGTATTGTTTTGTTTGAATTATAATATGGGAATTTTCGACCCTTTTGATATAAACCATATTATACATTAAATTATTGTTTAATTTTATAAAATGATTTTTTATTTAATTATTGTTTCCTTTTTCGCTACTATTTCAGATGTTACTAGTATGTGATCCTATTAGTTTTCAATATTTGTATACTTTAATAAAATTCTAGAATAATCGTTATAAACTAATTATACCCATAGATGGATTTCTTTTTCTTTCATCTTGAATTATAGGGTTTGGCTACAACCCGTCATTTTCTTATTGATTTCATATAGATAATTCTATTGTTCTATGAAAATGTATTCTGATAATTTGTTTATCCATGTATTTTATAATTAAAATGTGTTTGGCCTAGATCCATGGCCATTATTTTGTTCCTTTCTAATCTATTACACTAGTTTGGCATTGTTATATTAGTTTTTTATGGTTACAGTATTGTTTTAATTGGAATTTCATATAAATAAAAGGATGCTACTAGCGTAACCTCTGTTTTTTGTACCATATTTTTATTAAAATATATAATTTTCTAGTTTATTTCTTTTCTTCATGTTTACACATGCATTTCACTTTAAATTAAAACAACATCAATGCATTCAAAGGTAAATGTCTATTATCGGTTGTTCCAGTAATCCTTACACATTAGGCAACGTACATAATCATTTAGATATTTGTAACATGGTATGTACTATACTATGTGTGCATACATAACTTGAACAAATTCTAAATACTAGAAGAGTATACATATATTTCCTTTTTTTCATTCACATGCATATATATTTAAATAAACTCATAGATTTTAACATCACTACCGCTACACAAAATTTCAACAATAACATTCTTAACATATAAGGATTAATAGAAATAGAAGTTATTCACTAGATTGACATGTCAAGTTATTTCTAGAAAATAATACTAGAGCTACAACACTCCTTCCAACCTTGACTCTTCCACTTGGATTAGTCCCCCTTAGCATCAATGGATTGTAAGCCAACAAAAAACCTTGTTCTCTTTGTCCCTTTTGTCTGCTATACCTCCTCAATCTATCTCTTAACTACGTGAGCCTAACTACAATATATGAAAAAAACTACCTTTTTAGGATTCTGTTCATAGTTAGTAACTACCTCCTCCGTTATTAGTTAGGTGATAGACAGTTACTTTACTCATTAATGAGTTCCACTCTCCCCATATTCCTTAGAAAACTCCCTGTCTTTCTGGGAGAGTTATTGATCAATATTTTTTCCATAATTCAATAATCTAATCCTTAGATTAGATGCTTAGGCATCACATTATCTAAGGGTAAATAGATTCAACCACTGACTTGTAGTGCATAAATTCTCTTTAGCCATTTGCAGCTTCAATATCAATTTCCATATTTTTATGAATAAATTCATAAAACATATTTACAAAAAGTAATCTATAAAAAAAAAGCTCTGTGTTACTGGTAAACTAGTTTCATTCAAGTATTAAAGTCACAACATAATCACTCTTGAAATAAAAATTTACAAATAAAACTAATTCAACGGATAACACATCCTCCGCCACATGAGTTTTCCATTGTCTCGATGTTTTCATTGGACTTCAACCCAATCTTAAAATAAGCAGGGATATGCTTCTCTTAAATCATTTCTAAATCTTGGGTTGCCTCATCTAGGCTGATGTGTTACCACTACATTTTGAATTGGGATATGACTCTATTATAAAGCATGACCTCCCTCTTGTCTAGTATGCATAGGTTTTCTACCAAGAACTCTCGTTCCGGTTATACCAGTGCCAAATTCCCATGAGTAATGTGAACTATATCATGTACATGATTTTATAATAAAGACATATGAAACACATCACTAAATTGTATACTTGCTGGGAGAGCAAGATGAGCGGAAGTTGGACCTATCCTTGCTAACACTTCAAAGGGTCCACAAAATTTGGGTGACAGCTTGGAACAACTACCATGTGTAAGTTTAATTTTCTTAGGTTTCTCTTTTAGATAAATGTGGTCACTAACATTAAAATCATTGTGAATGTTGCTTAAAGCTGTGTAACTTTTTTTTCAGTTTTATGTTGTTTTCATATTTTATTTCACGTATTTCATTATTTCTTCCATTTATTTCAACATATCTATTCCTAAAACTATCATGTCTTCATGATGATCCAAACTTGGAGGAGATTTACAATGTCTCCCATATATCACTTCAAAAGGGATCATCCTTAACGAAGTTTCATAACCATTATTGTAGGCAAATTCAACTAAATGTAAATAATCTTCCCACTTAGCGGACCTATCGATAACATACATTCAAAACATGTCCTCTAGGGTTTCATAGGTCCTCTCCATTCGAAAATTAGTCTAGCGCTGATAGGTTGTGATAAAATTCAACTTCATACATGTTACCTCAAAGAAACCTTTCCGAAACCTAGAAGTAAATATCACATCACCGTCTGAAATTACAGTCCTAGTTGTTGAGAAATCTAGGGAACAAAAAGTTAAAAGATTTCTCTCCTGGATAATTGCTTGTGATATGCTTTTACTTCTTAGTTTACAATATTTTCCTTTCTATGTTATTATTGTGTTATTTTCATTAAGACAATTACCAATATGCACAATAAAAGACAAGTGACACAGCATGTAGACTTGTCATTCGAGGCCAAAACCTCTCACTTCTTGAGAAGAAAACCCAATCAAACACTCTTCTTCTAGGTCTTCAATTGATGAGTACCAAGGCTGATCCAGGTGGATATTGGTGGCCACCTGCCAAGTCCACCTGGACCCCCACCATCGTCTTTCTCAGCATTTTCAGTTTCCTTAATTGTAGCACAACTTACTATTTCTAGCAGTTTTTCGGGTCCTGAACTTCCGAAGCCGTTTTGAGGCCCTAAACGACGTTTTTTGGGGAATCCGGGGGCAACATGGGTCCATGCAATGGACGGATGTTGCCCGTTCCAACAATGATAGTGCTCGAATAGATCTTTCTAATGAGCTATTGTACACGTCAAACGGAGATCATTTCTAAAACCAAGAAATTTGTTCTCATGATGATACGCCCTCAAGGAAAGAAGAAGACAGTGGTCGCGGCCTCCAAACGAGGCCCCTCTACACGAAAACTACAGATGGACAAGATGGTGGAGGAGTACGAGGACATATTCACCTCCTCGGCAGGGGTTCCTCTGCACTGTCAAGTCAAGCACTCCATCGATCTGACCCTAGATGCACCGCTACCTAATGGACCAATTTATCGTTGCTCCGTTCTGGAGAACAATGAGATCAAGAGGCAGATTCAGGAGCTACTGCAGAAAGGTCACATCCGTCCGAGTTCATCGCCCTGTGGGAGCCCGATCGTGTTGGTA
>APFE031540360.1:48718-59125 GCA_000404065.3 Pinus taeda | reverse complement strand
CCTTAGCTAGTTTATTTCCATTTCTGATTGTAAGCATGTTTCAGTATTTTCCATTAATGAAATGAAGTATTATTTCCGCTGCTTCTTTGTGTATATGGTTATCTCTGTAATTTGTTGCGTTCCTGTTTAAATCCGGATCAAAGGCCATGACATATACCCTTGACTCTTGTATCCTCCCAAGAACTTTTTCATACCCTTGACTCTTCCCTTTCTTGACTTTCTTCTTCATCTCGAATTTCTCTCCTCGGCGCCTTCTACAGAAACCCAGTCTCTCTCTTTTAAATTGATTCTTCTCAAATTCATTTCGAGAGACTCATTTTATGATATCACTGGCTTCCTCTAGAGAATCTTGGTCTCTAGATATCTATCTATGTTACCCAGAAGAAAAATCGTTCACTGCTCTAGAAGAAACCTCCTTTGTTGCCCAAAAGTATCCTCCTTTGTTGCCCCAGAAGAAACCTTCTTCACTGCCCAGAAGAATCCTTCTTTGCTTCCCCAAAAGAAACTTATCTTCACCACCCCAGAAGAAATTTCTCTTCGTTGCCCAGAAGAATCCTCTTTCCCACTTCTTCATAGTTCTTTGTAGCCTCCTTCTTTTCACTTCTTCATTGAAGGCTTGACGAGTTGCTTTTTTTCAAGTAAGGCTGAGTTAGGATTTATATGCATCTCATCTCATGTCCTTTATGTTGACATGATCTCTAGAGGTTATGATGACTTCTTTTAGCATGTTCTTTCATCATTGTAGGCTGACATGAAGAGAACAATTGACAAGGTCTTGGAGGACACTTTACATAGAGAAAGTTTATGTTTTAGAAAGTGTAACATGACTTAATTACATGACATTGACTCTGTCATTTTATGACTAGATGAAAAATAATTCCTAAACACTCTCAGTGGGAGTCTTTAGTAAAAAATAAAATATCTTTCTCATGAAATGCATGAAGCAAGTCAATATAATACTTTTATTTTTCTTCTTTACATCTCATTACATAATTACTTGTGATTTTCAAGATCGTACCTAGATACACTTTTAAACACTCCCCCTTAACTAGGGAGGTATTCATAATGGTACTTGGACTTTTTATATATGAAGAATCTATCATAAGAAGAATTCAGGTTGAAAAATCATTTGTATAACATCATTTCAACCAACATTGATCCACAATAAGGACTTAACTAAAATTTCCATATCTCCAAAAGGTCTGAGCTCAATGTTGGCAAGACCAATGATTTATAGACACTCTCATCATTGTCTCTCTCCAAAATTCCCTACCCGGGTACTCAGGGTGTGTTCAATGAAGACTATTCTCATGTTGGACTCCCTAGTGCTCAAAGAATACCAATCCTCCATGACTACTCTTCTATTGGATGGCTTATCTCATCCTCAAAGAGTATCAAATTCCAAATTATTATCCAATCCTCCATTCTATCTTCCCAGGTGAAGACCAAAATGATATATCTATCTCTCCCTCTCAAATAGGGAGGATATATTCCAATAAAGGGATGTACTCATTCCTACCAAAAAGGAATGTACCTAAGTTCCCTCTTGGCCTAAGAATTTCCAAGTTTCTTCCAAGTAAGAAACTTCTTTTCATGGTCCCTCTTAACTAGGGACCTACAACAAATCCTCATGTGGAACAACCAGCTATTTGAAAATCTCATTTCTTCCTTGATGTCATAAATTTCTTTTGTCATGGAGTCTTCAATATTTGGGTATTCTTTATAGGGTAGAGACCATCCATCCCTTTCATCCATAAGTTAGTCATCTCTTCATTTCATCAGAAAGTGATCCATCAATTTTCCATCTAGCTTTGTTTCATGTCATTCTTCTTTCATTCCATTTTTTTTTAAAGGATCTTACCTCCCTCAATATGGTCCTCTTGGAATTCATCCATAGATATTCCCTTTGGTAGTCCTACATGAGACCATCCAGATATTAGTTGAAAAATAAGAAATTAACACTTAAATAAAAATTACATTTGTGATGTTCTTTCATCATCTTATCTTCATGTAGGTATCAGCACATTGTATGTAGATTGAAACATCTCCCACAGATATCCATTCTCATGGGTCTTTGTCTTTTTTCAACTTCCATTAGGGTCTTCATATCTTTCCTGGAGATATCCTAGTCAAATATTCTTAGACTTCGGATGTTGAATTCCTTTTGCCATTGTTGCATATTTTACAATCTCTTCCATTCTTTTAGTACACTTCATTCATAGAAAATTTCAATCAGAGTTCCTCGATTGTAGTCAACTTCCTCATGATTCATATGAGAACATATTATGTTGATTTCATCTAGTGTGACTTATTCTTTTCTGTAATCTCTCGAAGTAGGAGATCCTTTCTTCCTTTAATTGTATTCCGAAGATTGAAATAGTGATCCATTTTATATGCAACCATATGACATGACTTTCATAATCACTTATGTAAACATACATACCTCATCTTTCCTTTCAGTCATCCAGACTTCATGTAGCAATTTCATTTGAACCAAATAAATTTAACCTTTAGACCTAATTTCTTTCTATGTCATCATACCATCATCCCTTGAATCCCACGAGTTGGAATTCATGATGAAACTGTTGCTTCCTTTTTGAATTGGTGAATCCATTAATGAGGATTCCATCAAGGAAACTTGAGGATATTTCATATCCTCACCAGAATTTTTTTTCTTTATTGACTATTGTATGATGAACCGATTCGATGATTACCTATACTTCTTTATACAAGTATCACTTGAAGTTTTAATGTGGTTTCCAAGAGCTCCCATTCTTTGAAATTAATAGAACTTGTTCCATACATCCTTTCTGCTTCCCATGTCAAGAGCTCTTACTCCTAGTTCTTCTATCCTGATGTTATTTTCTAATCTTATCCATCCTGTATTATTTACATTTCTTCCTATCTATAAATTACAAGTGAAAAGTACCTTCTAGTGAACAAGATAATCTCAGTCATAGTAGAGATATTTTACTTCTTCATATTTAAACTTCTTTGTCTAGGGCTCTTTCACTTCTTTAGTAATGTGTGCTTCTTGCCTATCCCTCTTGTCTTTACTATGTTTAGGAAAGTCTCTTCTACAGTGCCCAAGTCCTTGACATCCATAGCTTCTTACCTTAGCCATGTTCTTTGTTTTTCTATGCAGGACCAAACTTTTGAAATTTCCCTTTTCTTAATGGCACTAATTGATCCCTTCTATTTGGTCTTTCGTCACCTTCTTTCTTCACCCTATCTTCTTTTTCCTTATAGAGAGATAATAATTTGATGATGGAATATCTTCTCCTTCCTTAGTAGATATGAGGTTACCTTATTCATCAGTCAATGCATTTAGAATAACAGATATCATTTTGTTATTAGATACCATCTCTCTTAGATCCTACAATTGACCTTTTATTTGAGATGATTTTGAGAGTCATGACAATATCCCTTCATTCTTTGACACATTTAATTTATATAGATCAGATCTAAGGTTTATGACATTTTCTATCGTGCTTTTATTTCTACCATTTTATCATATATTTCTTTAGATGTCTCCAACTCGAATACATGGGAAATGAGAGGATCTTTAATGGATTCCTTGAGAATATTTTGAGCCTTGAGATCCCTCTCCATGTATTAAAATAAATATTGTTCTTCGGATAGCTTGGAGACCTTTCCATGGACATGATCAATGACTTCATTTACTTCAAAGACTATGTCTATCCTTATTTTCCATGCAAGGAAGTTTGATATCCCAACCAACTTATGGTTCTCCTTCAAAAATGAGGATATTTTCACTACATTACATTACAATAAAATGGTACTTACTTGTGAAGATAGAATCTTCAACATGATGATGAACTTGTTACTTGAGATGATCCTTTTAAGAAGGTTTTGTTGAGAGCATTGGACCCGCCAACATGTCAGGGGATATACCCAGTAAGAAGTCCCAATTTTAGACCTTTTGATGTAGGAATCCTAGCAGTGGTTCATATGGTAATGCCTTGACTGTGGTTTCGCACAGAGGCAAGTAAGATGTCCCTGTTGGCAGCAAGGGTGTGACATATGCAGTAAGTCAAGGAAGGTGCATGAGTAGTTCTAACACCAAGAGGGTGAGGTGAGTGCACCCCTTGGAAACCTGTGATAGCATGGAGTTAAGAAGGGAACACAAGAGAAAAGATGCATCACAACATGGAAGGCAAGTTAGCTAGCAATACAAAGTGATGGTTAAACCAACAACACATTTCAGAAAGATTCGTACATATATATGCAGAAATAGCTACACATACATGTGTAAGAAAACATATACATATATCATTTAGAGTACTCAAGATAGATGTAATACAATACAACATATGCATGAAATGTGTTGGCTCTGTTATATTAAGAAGTGTAAGTTCTATTCATACAATACATCCATGTCCAACTGCTAGTTTCGACAACAAAATCTTAGAGCCACAACCATCTACTCCTCCAAAGAGATATACTAGCTCTACATAGTGGAGAAGCCAAGGTGCATTACAATACTGTCCAAGCTCTCTCTAAGATAGCCTTATTGGAAGCTTGGCTGACCAAAAGCCTATGCAATGAGTTATGAGGGACTATTTATAGCAAAAGGTGGGGTGGCCATTGACATTCCCCTTTGTGACAGTTCATCTACCCTCATGACTTTGCATCTATTGTATGACTGTTAGATCCAACTATCGACACTTGAACTTACACTTGACAAGATGTTACATTACAATGCACATGTACCCATGTGAGACAAAATGGCTTGAGCAAGCCATGAAAGACATCAATATGACTCAAACAACTATTGGAAGACCAACTCTTTGACATCATCATGGTGACCAATAGTAGTGAATTGATTGCAAGCTCAGTATTCTGCGATGGTTTCTATGTATTATAAGGTGACATCTTTCTAGAACCTGACTCTTGCCTCCATATCATCTGGGTACACTACTCGGGATCCTCTGTCTAGGTCATATGATAGCATGTGCATCATTGCCTTGAGTGTGGCTAGACTAGCAACATACTTGTGCATGATGTCTGCACTGATTTATAAGTTTGGGTTGGTGGCTATGCGCATCAACTCGTAAAAGTACGAGTCAAGCTCTAAATGGACCTGTACCTTTGTCTTCACCTGGGTGAGTGTCCTAATAGATGGGATAACATGTGCGTGCACAAAAACATCCATACTCTTGAATACATGTGAAGCCTGTAGACTAGTGATGAGCAACAAGAGCTCTTCACAGTTCCAGATCTAACTCCAAATGCATGCCTTCAGCTCGACCACTCTTGCCTTCATCATCTTAGGCAAGTGAAGCAAGGCTCCTTAGTATCTCATCATCCATGTTCACATGTAATCAACAACAACATGCATGTTCGACAAGATACTTGCTCTTCTAGCACATTGCTACTACCAACCGTTGAGATGGATGACTGCCTTATGCATGGTACTAAACTTGGAATACAACACCTGCATGACTGTGTCAAGGGACAATACTTTATCTAGTATTTCCTTCTTCAATTCTACTTAGGCAGTTGCTGTAAACAATTCTGCTCCCTGTTTGGCCATCTATAGCTCCTTCGCCATTCGCTCGTTCTCAGCTATTAGGAAGTGAACACTGGAGCTAGTTGTTTTGGCATATGCTTTGGTAGCATCAACCAATGCTACATGATGTTTGTGCATGTCATATATGATCACTCATTCCTCATACTATGTAGGAGATGTATCATCCTCCAAGTTGACACTCTGCGAGACTGCACAACTCTATGTTGAGGCTCGTCGAATGAGATGTTGTGCATGTCCTGCTCTGAATTGTCTCTAAGGATTTTAGTGTCTCCTTGGTCACTTGGGACTTGCTCCTCTTTTGGATGAAGTGAAATCGGTGGATCAACATATTGGTGGTGAGGCATGAGGTTGATATCTTTCTCTAACTTCTATTGCTCCATATCTATATCCATTTGTTTAAGTGCTTTCTCTACCTCCTGAGCAAAGTCCTGCTATTGTGATGGTTCACCCTGTTTTCCTGATGCCAGTTGTTCTGATGAGTCCACTACCTGTACGGCCATGGTTTCATCTGTCTGCACAAGTTGCACCCCCTACTGTACATGTTCATGTTGTGCTTCCTTCTCCTATCTACCCAACTCCTGTTCCTAACAGAGTTTCTCCTTCAACTCATGCAAATCCTTCTGTGTTTCCTCCATTCTCTATTTCTCTCTTTGCCTTTGCATGTTTCTCTTGTCATATTGTTTCTTCTTTGCCTCTATTGCTAAAGCTACTTTCTAGACAAGTGGTTCTCCTCGTAACTTGTAGCTTTGCTCTTCGTCCACGTGGTCGATAATCTTCCTCTTACCCTTGTCAGACATTGGTATGTTCACCTCTATTGCTGCTACTACTTCTGGTGCTCTCAGGGTTGCTTCTTCATGCTGCTTTATTATCCATTTGACAATGAGGTGGATTGGTTCATTGAGTCGAGAGGAGTTGTAACAATATCTCCATGGTTCTTCCTCCACCCAATGACATGCCCCGTGGATCTAGTTGAACTGTACTCTCATGCAGTGATATTTCATAAGATAATGTGGGTCATATGAGTTGTAACTTCAGAGGTTGAATGGATATTTCTTCATCTAATATGCTTTGACATCCGCATTCTTGAAACTTCATATCTCGTATAACCCTATCTGCAATGGATGAGTGGGCCAAGGTACCTTCTTCTTCCAGTGTAGCCTAGCTTTCAATCCTTCTGATATGTGATATGATACTTCTTGCATGACAAGTTTGTCCAAGGAAAACTTTGGTGAAACATGCAGAGGCTTCTCCGCTATGTACATTTGTATGAAGGTGTTAGACAGTGAGGCATACCAATCATCTATGTCGATCAGTGCCTCCATTGTTGCATTCAACATGCACGGTGGATCCTGTTCAAATATCATCTTGTAAATCGAGGTGAAAATATGATTGGAAAACTATGTGATAACTTCTCTAAAGCTACTTTCAGACAACATCTTATAATAAGTGTTCACAGCAGTCTCCGCTAGTGTCCATGCCCACTTCAAGCCCAGGAACTACTATCGTGCACAGATTGCATCTAAGATATAGGCGAACATGCACATTTCTGCTTGCATACCTTTGGGCAGTTGTGGAGTCCTTGTTACCTATTCCTTTAGCTGATGAGCCAAGATGTCAGACCAGTTGCATGCTTCACCTTCTCTCAACCATTGGTCCAATGCATTCACCCAACTCTGTGGGAAGGTTTCCATGCTTTCTTCGCCATATAGTCGACATGAAAATATGACCAAGTATTGATACGTATTGCACAATATATTCGTCTTTTAGACATGGTTGGGTTTCATTCTGAATTTAGTCAGCTCCTTCACCCAATTCTTCAAGATATCTCTAGAGTTGATATTATTGTTGGGTAAGATGAAGGGAGTCTCCATTTTGATCACGGGCTTCGACATCTAATACATATCATCATAATCCTATTCCCTGAAGGTAGCAATCTTCATCCTGCTAACACTGCTCATTTTCATCGTCTTAGCATCAGTGTGCGAGATGATCAAATGTATCATGTCCACGCATGGGAGCATGAGATATGTGCATGCAATCTGGTACAAGCCAGACATGTCAATGTTCACATAGACTTGGGGGTCTTTGAGGTGTTCCCCAAATGTGCATGCAAATGCATAATTTAATTCTTTCCATTTCATCTTGATGTCCTTGTCTACAATCAGCTTGGTGTCTTCATAGATCAGTAGACTTGTAGACACGTGCTCAATTATTGCTCCAGTTGCACTTCCATCACTGTCCTTTGATCCCGCTCCCTTGGAGGCCATTGATCCTGAACTGGTAAGAGGTGGACATACACCTACTAGATTTGGAGACAAAGCAATAGGCATGGAAAGAAATATGTCAGCAAAAACTAAAGAAAACTTGAGGAACAACATGCAACATACCTCGGGATTGACTGGAAAGGATTGCACAATTTGTTTTGGGAGGTTGGGAGACTGGCTACGAGAACTGTGCAAAAGGTAGTCTGGGCTGTCTAGGGAGGCTGGTTGGATTCTGGATTTTCACAATGCATGATCCAGGTTGGCCTATTGGCTGCTGGAACTATGCAATGTCCAATTTCAGGTGGCAATAGTTGCAGGCCCAGTGACTGCACTGCACAATTTTCTGTGGGAGTAGTTACTATCCCTCAGAATTGTGCAATGCAAGGCTGGAGGGTAGTGACTAGGAAGAAATGTGCATTTCCTGAGAGGAAGACAAAGCCTTCCCTATGAGGATTGTGCAATGGTGTCTTGGTGAGGCAGAGTCCTAGCCAAGGCTACGCAGACTTGCTGATGGGTAACCGAAAGAAAACGTGGAAGTGAATGCATGATGATATTGAATGTAAGCTGGAGTGAATGATCGTGAATGAAAATAGTGAATGAAAGATTCAGAAAATGGAGAAACATGCATGTGGGTGAAGTAATTCGACGAAATGATGATCGTTCATGCAAAACAGTTTCATGCATGTGACAGCAATGAGATGCTAAGAAAAACTGAAACGATGCTAGTACAAGCTAGTATGCATATAAACAATAGCAAGAATTCATAGAAATTAAGAAAACAACATTGTTGGCTACTTGGGGCCTGACCCAGGTTCAACAGTGAGTTTAGCCAAGAAAATCTCGGTATTATTGGCCTTTTCAGAAACATTCCGCGGTGTGCAGACTGAGGTCTCACTTGAGGTAGTATGGGAGGGTGCTAGAACTAGGTTTCCTAACCCTAGGGATGTCTTTGATGAAGTTTGGGAGGTTCGCAAACTGATCTTGCGCACTTGCACTATTCTACATAACCGTCTATTCTTCGTGACTTATGCAACTGCATCCCCGTAGCTCTGTAAAGGGTTTGAAGAGATGTTTTTTTTGGCTGTGGAGCCTGATTATCTTTTATATTCAATAGTACCACCACATTGGACCCTAGTTCAAAATGGGGGCAGCAATGCCGCCCGTAAAATATTCGCTGCAGGGGGGGTCCAGGGGGGGCGGCTGCCACCTTTGGGAGCCCCCCCTGGCGAGGGGTTTCGGGGGCAGCGCCCTCGAAGCTAAAAAAAGCTATAAAATTTCCTTGTAAAAGTATAGTAATTTCTAGTCAATCTGGGCCGTTCATTAGGTGGATGATCTGACGGTAGAACTTATGTTTAGTTTATTTCCCTAGAAGGAAACCCCTCTCTTTGTATGAGGGAATTGTATTTGAGGCTGGGAGATAGATGTGTATTCCGTGTGAACGAGAAACAGAGAGGTGAGACTATGAGAGAAGACAAAGGATATTACAGTGGATTTGCTGTAGGTTGCGTGTCTTCATTTTGCTAGATAATAGAAAGGAAGGACTGGCTGTTCGAGGTGGACGTAGCCCAAACTGGGTGAACCACGTATATCTATGTCTCTCTTGTTTTGTGCGTTTTCTATGTTTATATTTCTGCAATATTTTATGTGTTCCATTGCTCTGTAATATATAATATACTAACAATTGGTATCAGAGCCGAAGGTCTATTTAGCTGATAAACTTGTAGGAAAGAAGGGTTCCTAGTTCAAGTGGGAGCAATGGCAGAAAATTGTAAGTTTAGGGTCGAGAAATTTAACGGCCAAAACTTCTCACTGTGGAAGATGTAGATGGAAGATTATCTGTATCAGAAAGATCTATACCTACCATTGGGTGGAAAATCAAAGAAGCCAACGGATATGGAAGATGAAGAATGGAACCTTCTCGATAGAAAGGCACTCGAAACAATACGCCTGTGCCTTGCAGCGTCGATCACCTTCAACATTTCGAAGGGAACAATGACATAGGGTTTGATTAAGGCGTTGGAGAAACTATATGAAAAACCCTCTGCCTCAAAGAAGGTATTTCTTATGAAACAGTTATTTAATATGAAGATGTCGGAAGGTGTATCTGTTGTAGATCATTTAAATGATTTTAATACTGTTACAAGTCAATTATGTTCTGTAGGGGTAAATTTTGATGATGAAGTTAGAGCTCTGTTATTCTTGTGCTCATTACTAGAAAGTTGGAATGCTTTGGTAATGGCCATTAGTAACTCCATTTCTGGATCTAGTACTTTAAAGTTTGATGATGTTGTCGGTGCTATCCTTAGCAAGGAAATGCGACAGAAAAACTCTGGTGAGACATCGGGAAATGCTTTGAGTGTAGATTCTAGAGGAAGAAAAATGGAAAGAGGAAAGAGCTCAGGATATCGCAGTAAATCAAGGAAAGGCAGATCCAAGTCCAGATCGGGGATAGTGTGCTGGAAATGCGGAAAGAAAGGACACTTAAAGAAAGACTGTAGATCTCGGAAGGGAAAAGAAGGAGATTCACAGCAAGAAAACAATCATGAAGCAAATGTGATAGGTGAGGTGTTACAAGATGCTTTGATTCTT
>APFE031540360.1:0-47654 GCA_000404065.3 Pinus taeda | reverse complement strand
AAGAGAGTCAGATTTCTCAGAGTTGGGAAAGAAAAGAAGAATGAAAAATTAGAGCTTGTGCATACAGATGTATGGGGACCTGCTCAGGTATCATCTGTCGGTGGCTCTCGTTATTATGTTACTTTTATTGATGATGCAACTAGAAAAACTTGGATTTATTGTATTAAGAATAAATCTGATGTATTTGATACTTTTAAGAAATGGAAAGCTTTGGTTGAAATTGAGACAGGAAAGAAATTGGAAGTGTTTTAGATCAGACATGGAGGTGAATATTGTAGCAAAGAGTTGATAGGTACTATTCAGAGCAATGGAATCGGAGAGAAAAGACAGTTCCAAGAACACCACAAGAAAATGGTGTGTCAGAAAGGATGAATAGGACAATCATGGAGCGTGCAAGGTGCATGAGATTGCATGCAGGATTGCCTTTACAGTTTTGGGCAGATGCTGTAGATACTGCTGTTTATCTAATAAACAGAGGGCCTTCAAGTTCCTTGGATGGTGGTGTTCCAGAGGAAGCATGGACAGGTAAAAAGGTAAACTACTCTATTTTAAAGCTTTTTGTTGTGAGGCCTTTGTCCATATTGATAAAGAAAATAGAACAAAGCTTGAAGCAAAGTCAAAGAAATGTACCTTTATTGGATATGGTGTTAATGATTTTGGTTATCGCTTATATGATTATGAAAATCACAAAGTCATTAGGAGCAGAGATGTAATATTCGATGAAAAGGTCCTATATAAGAATCAGTTGCAGGAAAAGAAACAAGAAAAGGAAAACAAGTAATATGTAGTTCTTGATGAAATCACTGAAAAAGTAAAGGTGCCTGAAAATAATAATAATCAACAACCACAACAATATCAACCATCACAACTACAACAGGCACCCCAAACACCTAAAAGTGGTGTTATAAGATCTACTAGGATAGGTAGACTCCCTGAATGATACTCTCCTTCATTATATTATTTATTGTTGACTCATTCCGGTGAACCCAAATGTTATGAAGAAGCAATGCAGGTTGAAAGCAGGAAGAAGTGGGAGGTAGCCATGGAAGAAGAGATGGACTCCTTAATGCATAACCAGACTTGGGATTTAGTCAGGTTGCCTGCAGGAAAGACTACATTGAAGAATAAATGGGTTTACAGGTTGAAGGAAGAAGATGGAGGAAAACAGAGGTACAAAGCTAGACTTGTGGTGAAGGGGTTTGCACAGAAGAAAGGTATTGATTTTGATGAAATATTTTCTCCTGTTGTTAAAATGACTTCAATCGGAACTATTTTGAGTCTTGTAGCAACTGATGATTTGCATCTTGAGCAGTTAGATGTAAAGACAGCCTTTCTCCATGGGGATTTGGAGGAAGAGATATATAT
Organism: Pinus taeda; assembly: GCA_000404065.3. Lineage (NCBI taxonomy): Eukaryota > Viridiplantae > Streptophyta > Pinopsida > Pinales > Pinaceae > Pinus > Pinus taeda. The sequence goes on along the minus strand of APFE031540360.1, from coordinate 46,289 downwards.
GTAGTAGCCACAAGGATATGAATTGAAAGGGAAGGAGAAACTTGTGTGCAGGTTGAAGAAGAGCTTGTATGGTTTAAAATAGGCTCCAAGGAAGTGGTATCTAAAATTTGACAAGTTTATGTCTGAGCAAGGTTATACTAGATGTCACTCTGATCATTGTGTTTATCTGAAAAAGCAAAATGATGGCAGCTATATTATATTGTTATTGTATGTAGATGACATGCTTGTTGCAGGATCTAACATGCAGGAAATAAATGTGCTCAAAAGAAAATTGGCAAATTCATTTGCAATGAAGGATTGGGAGCTGCAAAACAAATCCTTGGTATGAGAATAACTAGAGACAGGAAAAATCGTAAATTAACATTGTCTCAGAATGAGTACATACAAAAGGTGTTGAAAAGATTTAACATGCACAATGCAAAACCAGTTAGTACACCTTTTGCTAGCCATTTCAAACTTAGCAAGGAAATGTGCCCCAAGACCCAAGAAGACATGGATTATATGTTCTAAAGTTCCATATGCATCAGCAGTTGGAAGCTTAATGTATGCAATGGTCTGTACAAGGCCTGATATTGCACATGCAGTGGGAGTTGTAAGCAGGTACATGAACAATCCAGGAAAGGAACATTGGATGGCATTGAAATGGATTCTCAGATATTTGAAAGGTACCACAGATCAAGCATTATGCTTTGGTGGTTCAAACATTTCTCTACAGGGATATGTTGATGCAGATATGGCAGGTGACAGAGATAACAGGAGGTGCACTACAGGATATGTATTCACTGTTGGTGGAACATCTGTCAGTTGGGTTTCAAAAATCCAAAGTGTTGTTGCACTTTCAACAACAGAAGCAGAATATGTTGCTGCTACAGAGGCTAGTAAAGAAATGATTTGGTTACAAAGGTTTATGGGTGAATTGGGTAAGGAGCATGATATGGGAACGTTATACAGTGATAGTCAAAGTGCCATTCATCTTGCAAATAACTCAGAATTTTATTCTAGGACAAAACATATACAGCTCAAGTACCATTTCATACGATCAGTGTTGGAAGTGCAGATATGCTAACAAAAGTTGTAACCAAGGATAAACTGAGAATATGCTCAGTTTCAGTTGGTCTTCAAGGATGACGATGAAGATAAGAAACAGCTAGGTCCAAAGAGGAGTCATTGTCCAACAAATGGAGCAGCGGTGGAGTTGCTACAATCAGTCTCCAAGTGGGATATTGTTGGGTGTGGAGCCTGATTATCTTCTGTATTCAAAAGTACCACCAGATTGGACCCCAGTTCAAAATGGGGGCAGCAACGCTGCCTGTAAAATATTCGCTCTAGGTGGGCTCCAGGGGGGGCTACTGTGACCTTTGGGATCCCCCCTTGGCGGGGAGTTTCAGAGGCAGCGCCCCCGAAGCTAAAAACAGCTGTAAAATTGCCTTGTAAAAGTATAGTAATTTTTAGTCAATCTGGGCCATTCATTAGGCGGATGATCTGACGGTAGAACTTATGTTTAGTTTATTGCCCTAGAAGGCAACCCCTCTCTATGTATAAGGGCATTGTATTTGAGGCTGGGAGATAGATGTGTATTCCGTGTGAGCGAGAAACAGAGAGGTGAGACTGTGAGAGAAGACAAAGGATATTACAGCGGATTTGTTGTAGGTTGTGTCTCTTCATTTTTTTGGATAATAGAAAGGAAGGACTAGTTGTTCGAGGTGGACGTAGCCCAAACTGGGTGAACCACGTATATCTGTGTCTCTCTTGTTTTGTGCATTTTTTGTGTTTATATTTCTACAATATTTTATGTGTTCCATTGCTCAGTAATATATAATATACTAACAGTTTTCTAGATCCTTTATCCTTACCATGCCTTTATTATATATCTTAACTTAATTATGTGGGCCTAATATTCTTATTACTCATTCAACATTTATAACCAGTGCGCGAAATCATAAACTGTAAAGAGATGCATACATATGAAAGAAGCAATAAACACATAGTATTCCATAATCAACTTACCTTTTATTATTCCTCTCCTCAAGTACAATCCCAACTCCGCCCTACAGACTCAACTGCAGGGGTCCACACACATAGCTGTGGACTCTACCAGGCCTCTACACACTCAGCTACAGAGCCTCTTACTACTACTATGACCCAAGACTCAGACTTACAAACTCAATGCAAATTCCTCATTCAAAACCCATAATACTTCTCCAAGCTAAGACTAAAAGTTGACTTTCCATTTAGAGCCTCACTCTATTTTTACAATCCCATGGTCTGAGGACCATGTGTAGGCTGACACATTCTATATTTAATTACATTATTTTGGGGCAAACAACCCTAGACTCTCATGCTCCGCGCCTACATTTTATTGGGTCTTTATATTACATTGACCAAAAATCAGGCTTTAAGCCCCAAAAATTTCTATGGTGGGATCTGTTGTACAAAAGACCCCCAACGCAATCATTATGAATCGTCCCGAGTCACTCGGATGGTGCGGTGATCTTTGCACAGAGTTCATCCATCAACTTCTGCACTTCGCTTACATCTGCAACACATTCTTCTGCTATCTGTTGTATCAGTTGTGCACGAACCTCTGATGCATCATTGTCAGGGCCACCTTCTTGCTTTAGGGCATATGTACTCTGCATCTATGTCAATTTTCCCTTGATCATGGTGGTGACTGTGAATGCTTCCTCAAGCCAAGGCTGGATGTGTGCTTTAAGCACTGCTTCTTTTTGGCGCATGGTGTCCACCTGTTCCTTTAGAGCCTGAGCCTCCTTCAACTTGGCAATTCACTGAGTAAGGGCGACTATCGGTGTGGTCACCTTGATATTGTCATATATATCTTGTAACTACCATGCTTCTATCTCCATATGTTGTATGGTTGGATCTTCCTGCAGTGAGGTGAGCATGAAGAGGGGTTGATCCAACAATCCTGTGCAGTCTTGTACAATTGTTCTATCACTTCCAACATTGATTGAATGGCATAGTGGCATTTCTCTCTGACTTCTGGGGCTATAGAGGGCTGCTCCTTTAGCCACAGCTTAGCGATCTGCAAGTTCAGCTCCAACTAAACCTTGGACGACTCTTTTTGGGCCTTGTGGACTTCAACCACTAGTTGGTGAATCTTTTCTCTTGTTGGGAGTATCACCGACATGGCCAACTCTAGTATGCTACTACAAGCCTCCTCCACGGCCTATTCTAATCCTTGGGTTTATGTGACCAGGTTGTCGTGCTACAGGCTGAGCTATTCTAAATTTAACTTCTGCTCGCTTAAGACTTGGAAGGTGTAGCCCTTACTGGCGCAAAGCTCAGCAGTTACCCCATCCTATATTTGGTATAGGATTTCTTTGGGAAGGGCTGGCAAATTCAATCCCCTGCCCTTCAGTTGACTTCCCGTGGCTCGGTCTCCCTCGGCTGTGGCTAAGAATGCACCTTCTAGTAACACCAAAGTGTTTGTTGTGCGGGCGTGCAAAATCTAGTCAGCTTCAGATGTACCTGCCACAACGTCTGGTGTTAGCATTCCTAGGGGTCACACCTGTAATGGCTGCAACTATGCTCTAAGTGCCCCCAACATAGTTTTCTGCTCCAACATTAATTCTTCCAAAGAATCCTTTATCATTGAGACCTTTGGCTTTTTCCACGGGGCTGACTCCTCTTGGACGCATGACCTCTTGAGTTGAGTCAATGTTGGTGTCGAGTCCGTGTGTTACTCCATCTCATCCTCCCCCTATATGTCATGCTCCGTGGACATTTCTTGGCTTCCCTCAAGCTCTCTGACTAGCACATTTGTAGTCTCTGCCGTATGTGCTACCATTGCTGCCTCAACCGCCTTCCACTGCATGGGCGCTTCTTCCTGCTGGCACCTTCTCTACGCCAGCTATGTGATGCGCAACTTGGTATCCTTCTTTCATTGTTGTGTTGTGATATTTTCCATTTCTGCCAAGTTAGGGGCGTGCAACTCTAGAGGAAAAGACTCCATTACCACAAAGATTGCATCATCTATTGCAATGAATGAGAGCTTCACCCATGTTCATGCAGGATCTTTATGTGCTTGGATATATAGGTTATGCATATTCACCTTGAACTCTACCATGCTCTAGAAGCTATTATGGACTATAGAGGACAAGCGTAACCTGCCATTAATCCATGTTCATATGCTTGCCTCTACGAACACCGAAAACACTTTTATCTTGCAAATCCTCATCAAATCTTTTATTGCGCAGAGCGAGGTGTATCATGCGGCATTAGGTAGGTCACCCTCAACCATGGGAAGCTAGCTATCCTTTGGTAGTTCTCCTACAACCATCAGGATGGATAAGAGCAACCATGCATAATGGAAGGTCTTACCCTACTACTGGGCCTGCTTGCAGTTTTTCAAGAACTTGTCACAGAGGAACTGCGCCTAGTTGAACTAAAACCCCTCTATGCATTGCTCTACCAATGCAATTATAGATGCTGGCACTTTGTCTGTGCAACATTTCCTCATCATCTTACCGACCAGCAGTTGGGTGGTTATGCACACCACTTGATCCTTGATGATTGCAATTGTATACCCTCTCTTCCTCTTGTCCAACTTATATTTGGCCTTCATAGCTTCTGCGAGGGCTAAGTCACTACTCCTTCCTACTACAAATGCGGGGTCGTTTCCTTTGATAGGCAACTGATAAATCTGGTGGATTAGATCAGCCATGGTGGGAATCGACTCCTCTAGCTAGAGATACCCATCATGTACTAGGCATAGTAGTTGTTGAATGACAAAAATAGTTACGGGCATGCGGTGGTAGTGGGGTATCCATTGTAGATGGAGTAGCCCAGCCTTTTCTACACTACGTAGCCATTTCTACTTCAATAATCTCTCTGTGGCCAACTATGAGAACTTATCACCATCTGCAAGGTCCCATTCTTCAAATTTTATATTAGGTACTCATCCCAATGACAGACCTTCAAACATTATTTCATCAGGGAGGAGTGGGGTCTAGAGCGTACTCTTTGTGGCCTCCAAGTCCTTTGGTATCTTGGCTTTCCCCTTCCACGGGGGATGTAGGGGGGTAACTTTATCGCCGAAGGCACTTGGGAGACATTCTCCACCTCATCATCCTATGCTTCAATTTGGGCAATTAGGGCTTGCAAATCTTCCTTCTCCTCCTCTGTTTCAAGGGTGACAACTTTTCCCATATCCGCCATGGGTTGGTGGTGATTCCCAGACTAGCCCCATTCTCTACTTGGCTTTTTATGGTCACAGTGTGCATGGGGGCTTTGGAACCTTTGGTGTAGCTACCACCTAGCTCCAAAATCCTCCTGGACCATACGGGGCTCAGGGGTAACTTCCGCGAATCACACTATGGTTCTCACAACCATCATTGTGTCAACACTAGATCCATTCAGTTGCATACTCAAGGGTGGAAAAGTGCTTGTTGCTCAATGCTCTTTACTGGCTCAAATCGTAAATAGCCAAGTGTTGCCTCGAGGCTAGCCCAAGGGATTTTATAGTATTTTTTGAATTTGAATTTGAGCATTCCCTCCACTTTTGAGTCATTAATACCTTGTTGGTGGCAGATCATCTCGAATCTAGCTCTTAATTCCTATCTTAATTTCCCGCCACGCACTCCTTTCTATCTTAAATTTGACCTCTTGCCATGAACAGTGAAATCAATAGTCACCTTCCAGCCTACCCGTGCAACGACGTAGCCCCTTATGCATGACTGCGACCCTTGTGACATACTGCCCCTGCACATAATCTCCTTCCCACCCAGCTCTCCTGCAAACTTGTTTATAGTCCCACGCTCTCTTTCAACTTCTTGGAGCACTGAGACTATGCTTTCCACGGATATTCAGGTGGTCGCACTATAGGTGTGAGGCATAAAGTCACCTTCCAACTCGGTCCATGGGCCTTCCTTAGTTACCCTCACGCCAGTCAGCACCTCACGTTCTTCCTTATGTGGTGCACTTCCTTGATTACTTTGTTTGATAAGGTGTTGTTGCAGGTATGGTAGTATAGTGAGAAAATCTCAACGAAAATCTTCTAGTGCGGTGATAGGCCTACCCATACATGGCCTCATCCTTCTGTCATTGCGTAATGCTTGCGCGATTCTGGTTTCTAGATTTTTGTTATCCTCGTACATTAATATTCTTTTCTACTTCAATCATACCCAATCTTCTTAAGTTTGCAAAGCTCAATGTTCCCTTGCTAAATGGCTTCTTGAACCTGCATATGTTCATCCTCGCACGACTGCATAATCTCTTCGCTTTGGTCCCCACTTTCCATCACAATTATGGGAGTTATTGCGTGAGGATTCTTTCCCAATGCTACGGCCTCAACTCTGCTCGTCATCTTCGGAATCATTTTTGTGCTTAGGTTCTTGTACATGGCCTTATAGGCCCATCGGACCGCTGGCACATGCAGGTCCCAATCAATTTGTCTCACTTGGTAAACTTTTTTCATGATTCTATAGAGCTTTTTCAATGCCCCAACGTGGAATTGTTGTTGCTTTTCCTGATACTGCGTCTGGTTCTAATTTTCGATCCTTAGTCTAGAATGTGCTTGCACAGCACACATTTGCACCCATTGACACAGGTGGGTGCACAAACTACATTGTATTGACTGTTTGGATCTCGTTCAATGCTAGGGACTTCCAAACCGTAAGCACATCCATCTTCTACATTCACGCTAATTTCCAATAGTCTTTTGATGTGTACTCCACCATCATGCAGGTGTCACGCGGAATGCCCATTCTAGTGCACTGTACCGCTGCTATTCTAGTACTACACTTTCAAATTTGTTTAAGAATTCATCCACCACTGTTACCCCATGATATGTTGGCAGTTTCCTTGCTTTTGTCGTCACACACCACAGTGATCTAATCATCATGTTGCAATTCATCATTGTCACTTCGTGCAACTGGTTCTACCAGCATTCTCTTTCTTCATCTAAATCTAAAGTATAGGAACTGTCACATTCCCATGAGATTCTCCCATCTACAGTCAGGTTCACCTGATCCTGGTCTTGCGTTGTTATTTGGTAAATGAAATCTAGCTCATCGTCGCTGTTATCGTCGCGCACCGGTTCAGTGTAGCATGCTCCTTCGACTAGATCTGGTGGAGCTACTACACGTAGAGAATTTTTCTCGAATATCATCTTCTGCTTCTTCAGGTTGATGACGCCATTCATATCAGTGGCCCAATCTATTCCTAGCAATGTGGGGTAAGGATTACTGTCATTAATAATTTCTATTACTTCAAAGTCTGTCTGCATGCTTGCGCCTTTGGTATCAACTGTTTCCCCTTGCAACCTCCCCATGGATAAAATCTTCTATTGGTTTTCCATTCGTAATTGAATAGGGGACCATTGTAACATGAGCTTGCCCATGCATTCCCAGGTTTGCTTAGGTAGCACATTCGCGTCAGACCCCAGGTCTAATATTACCTGATCCATTTCGTATTCACCAACCTGTGCTGTTAATTTCATCTCCCTTCCAATGTGCAATGTATACTTTCCCAGTTTCCGGACTACGTGTGACTCCCCTAACCCTGCGCACCTAGTGATCAGATCTTGTAGCCCGTTAACTGCCTTATTATCGCGAATAAACTTCATGCATGTCTCTAAAAATGTAATAAACGTAGAAGCATCCATTCCTGGCTCTGGTTGATCCTTACTACCTAAAGTAGAGGCCTCCGTGAAGCTCTTCTTAGCTTCCATAAACGTCTCCTTTGTATGTTGTAAGTCAAACTTAGGTTCCTTTGTAGGAGCCTTGTGAACCCATGTATCTTCGTCAAGTTTCTCTTCCTTATCTTCCTCTGTGGTTGCGCCACTTCGGAGCATCATGTTCACGTTGGGGTCTTCTTCATGAGGTTCAGATCTCATCATTTGGATATTCTGAGTCGCAAGAGGCTAGAGTACTCCTTTCTCATGCATTTATGTGATCAACATAGGACAATCCACTAGTTCATGATCAAATTGAGCACAGTATGAACAAGATATTCTTGTTGGATTGGTACAATCATGAGCGTAGTGCCCTAGTCCTTTGCAATTGTAGCAAATCAATTGCCCGCAGCCCCTTCCTAGCCCCATTCCTCCTTGTCCTCAACCTCGACCTTGAAATCTAGCGTGCGCCATCCCCATGGCTAGGTTGAGGCCTCACATTTCTATCTACATTTTATAGGCTGGGGTTCACTCCATCATCAACTCGTAGCTACAACAAGTATGCTCATCGTGGCCCATCGACTTATAGAAATTACAAAACAGCTGCTGCGAAGTCTATGTATACTTCTACAATAGATGACAATTGTCTATCGTGTGTTTTCCTCCTATCTAACAAATTGCACACCATAATGTAGGTGTCGTACTTAGCCCTGCCTATGCTTCCGATCTCAATGGCATCGGTCCCCCTCCTTCCAAGTAGTTCCCGAATACTGGATAGTGATCCTTGTCATGGCCCTGCCCTTTGCATTTTATGCACAATACTTCCTTGTGCACCTCCGACCGCAGTGCCCTATCTTACTTCAACCTCTGCATTTCTAGGCAGAGATTTTGTAGCTGCGTGTGGATTTGTTGAACTCCTAAACCCATATCCCATCTTAGTGTTTCACACAACCTCATTACCATTTCCAACGCTTCGGCCTAGGTTGAAATCTTCTGTTGTGACATTGTCTTCCTCAGGTGTGGTGTTAAAGACACCACAAACCACGCGTGGTGTTGCACATCCGTTAGCATCATATTAGCCTCGTGGATCATACTCTTCAGCCATTGATCCATGTCCCATAGGGTCTCACCTGGAGTCATCACAATCTCTTTAAATCTAGTGATTGACTGCGTCTCAGATTTCAGCTGGTTAAATTCTCTATTCAGCAGATTCTAAATTTCTGTTATTCTTACATTTGGGTGATCATTGGAATGCTTGATATACCATGTCAACGCACGATCCTGTAGCGCACCGACCAATGTAGCCTTATTAATGTTATAATATGTGACCCCTTATGCTTCCCACATGGCTTTTTACCATGAACTAGAACTGATCCAGATCATCATTTCCTACTCCTCTAAATAGGGGTAGCTTGATCGTGCTCACCATACTGAACAGTGGGGGTGGTGGAGGTGGACTGGGTGGAGATGGAGGTGAAGGAGGTGAAGTGGGTGGTGGTGTACATGGAGGTGGTAACTGCGGAATGTGTTGCCTTATCAAACTAACCTCACTTCTCAGAGAGACCCGAGCAAGCTCTTCCTTGCTCTCTCATGAAGGTGAAATCAAGGGACTGTTTACTAATTCCCCGCTACCTTTGTAGATTCTTCCACTCCATGTTGTTCCAAACATTAATGTATTTGCATCACCTAGTTTTCACATAACAACATCTTAATCCATGTATTTAGGGATTTAATGTACCTACCTCGCAGTCCCTTGAGAAAACATTGCTCTGCTTCATTGTAGCTCATGGTCGTGTCTATTGCAAATTTAGTGGTAAATCCCCCTATTATCTAGTCGAGCCAATGGTTCACAGCCCATGCAATCTTATCTTCTAATGTTTCTAGTTTGCACACTAATTCTGGAGTCCACACTATCGGTTGATAAAGCTTGTACCTTCCCTGCCTGTTAGCTAACCTCGCGATCCAATCATATAGTTCAGAACAGAAGGATGGGAAGGGATCTCATGGAATTTCATATATACGTAGCGATCCAACTACCTCTTCTCAGATATTTGCAGAGTTCTTTTTTCCTATGTCATGAACTCATGAAGCTTCTTATTCAACCACTCTTCAATTTCCTACCTTGTAGGGTTCCAATGGCATGACATCAAACATCCCTGAGGTAGATCCTGATCTCGGCAATGGAACCAATTGTTGGCTACTTGGAGCCTAACCTAGGTTTAACAATGAGTTTAGACAAGAAAATCCTAGTACTATTGGCCCTTTCGGCAACAGTCTGTGGTGTGCGGACTCAGGTCTCTCCTGAGGTAGTATGGGAGGGTGCTAGAACCAAGTTTCTGCACCTAGGGATGTCTTTGATGAAGTCTGGGAAGTTCACAAACCGATCTTGTGCACTTGGGCTATTCCATGCAACCATCTGTCCTTTGCGACTTGTGCAACTACTTTCGCATAGGTCTGCAAAGGGCATAAAGAGATGTTGTCCAGATCCTTTATCCTTATCGTGCCTTTATTATAGATCTTAACTTAATTATGTGGGCCCAATATTCTTATTAATCATTCAACATTTATAACCAGCACACACAATCATAAACTGTAAAGAGATGCATAAATATCACAAAAGCAATAAACACATAGTATTCCAGAATCAACTTATCTTTTATTATTCCTCTACTCAAGTACAATCCCAACTCCACCCTGCGCACTCAGCTGTAGGGATTTGCACACACAACTATGGACTCTACCAGGCCTCTATGCACACAGCAGCATACTCTACCAGGCCTCTGCAAACTCAACTGCAGAGCCTCTTACTACTACTATGACCCAAGACTAGGACTTACAAACTGAAAGCCAATTCCTCATTCAAAACCCATAATACTTCTCCAAGCTAAGACTAAAAACTGACTTTCCACTTAGAGCCTCGCTCTATTTGTACAATCCCATGGTGTGTGGACCATGGGTAGGCTGACACATTCTATATTTAATTACATCATTTTAGGGCAGACAACCCTAGACTCTCATGCTCCGCACTCGCATTTTGCAAGATCTTTACATTACATTGACCAAAACTTGGGCTTTAAGCCCCAAAAATTTCTATGGAATGATTTGTTGCCCAACAAACACTCACACAAGCAAAAACACAAAAAGTGACAAAAATGTTGCAAAAGAAAAGTTAAGACAACATACCTATGAATAGCTGAGCTGGATGTGTTGTGGGATGTTAGAGCTCCAAGATCGATCTGAAGAAATGAGCTCTGATGCATCAAATAAATAAGTGTGAAGCTCATGACATGCATGCCACAAATCTACAAAAAAGCAACACTTGGAAGAAAGATTCTAAAATGATCTTTACATGTAACCCCTAGCTGCTAAAAAAAACTCCCTAAAATATAGGCATGCTTTTTGCATGCTGTTTTTTGCTATTTCGAGAAAAAGAAACCCATGCATGCAAGTTAAGTTTTCTTGGTCCTAGATGGAACCGGTCAACCCAACTGCATATGTAATAGGTTGCTCAGCTGAGAGAAAAAAAGAAGCACATTTCTGGGAGGTTACTAGGCTAGTTTCCCAAAGGGATTGTACAATTTATGGGCAGAGCAGCTGACTGCTACCCAAAATTGTGCAATTTCTAGGCTAGGAAATCATGCTTGGAGGAATTGCAAAATTTTCTCATTGAAGCTTGACTGGCAAATTTGCACAATTCTAGAGCTCAACAATCTACCATACAAAATTGTAAAATTTCTGGAGGGAAGGCTGGTTCCCCTTGAGAATTGTGCAATTTCTTGGGGAAGCTTCTCAGCTTACAACTGGACCAAATCTGGAGAAACAACCTGTGAGGGTGATGCAACAAGTTCTCATGGATAGGTTTTCATTCTATAAGAAAATCACTGAAGCTTGTGTACTTGACAAGGCAAGACATGCTACCGAGGATGGTTGATAGGAAGGCTCCAAAACAAAGCTAAGAAAAAATTTTGGAGGGTGTTTGTAGCTGCTACAACACTTGGAAATAAATTGGTAGAACTCTAGCTCTCTGAATGGGCCTTGTTTGTGAAAAACAATTCTAACACCTCTGGAAGTATTATTCAGTTCTCAGTTTGCCTTGGTTTCCACACTTTCTTGATTGTAAGATGTAGCATCTACCAAGCTCTTGGTTGTTTGACATACATTCCAAGACAAGCCAACAAAGTTGTTTCGATTTAGGTTGAAGGGTATATTGGTGCACAAGTAGTATAGTCATCAGAGTCTTAGTTTCATCTCTGGTGTTGCTCTGCTGCTAGCACATTTAGATAGTACCCCGATGGACTCACATAGGAACACAAGCATCGCTCTACTACTAGTGAGCTTAGTCAGTACCCGACAGAGTTACTTGCATCACCTCTCTGCATAGAAAGCCTTTCTCTTCTTTCACCTTATTCATTTTTCATTTTTCATTTTCATAACTCTACATAGAACTTACTCATTTAATAGGCAGAAGAGGGATCCCAAATTATTTAGAGCATAAGAGGTTGTTCCTTCAGAGAAGTAGTTTATTGTATACCTCTTACATGCCTGTGAAGGTTTTCCCCCACAGCTTACTCTACTTGACTAAGCTGACAAGGGTTAACCCAAAAACAACCTACTAGAGTAGGTGACAATAGTTAGCACGCAAGTGTTGTGTTTTCACCAAGGTTCGCTTCAAACAATATGTATTTTCTATCGATGTACCATGGACTAAAAGTAACAAGTTCTTCATATAGACACATGATGATAGATAACCAAGTAGTGATAATTGCACAAGGCCTCTTGTACTTTTCCCATCTTGTTTAAAGAGTCATACATGGTTTCATGTGAAACTAAACTATGAAAAAAACAAGAAAAAAAACAACAAAGCAAAGCGGAAGCAAAAGTAAATACAAAGTGAGTAAGCAAACAACCAAGAAAAGAAACAAACAAACAAAATAGGTAAGAAAACAAGCATGCAAGTAAACAAAATAAAAGCAAACACTACTCCTACTCCTAAGCTAATGGTGAATGGGCCTGATCACATGAAGTGATATTTCCAATGCAGCCACCAGCACATTGGTTGACCCATGTTGGTGAAGGCTTGGTCCACAAGAAACCAAGTTGTGTAGACCAGCAAACAAGAAATATATAACAATGAAGACAAGCACACTTCATGTTCAAAAGTGTCCACAGGACATAAGTGAGTGCAAGTACATGACATGTGGTCCATGGACTTGTCATGGTGTTATATGACACTACGTGCATCTTTGAAGCATATGCATACTCTTGATTGTGACATGCAAGAAAACGAAAGAAACAAAGACAACTTGTGTCATGCATGTGTTCTTGCAATGTAAGATTCCTCCAATGCATGAGCAATGGGATTGTAAAATTCAAGTGGAGGAAGCATGATCTGTGTGTGAGATTGATCTTTAATTCATATAGATGAGTGGTGAGGAGCCTAGGATGACTGAACAATTTCTTGATCAGAGGTGAAACCAACCTTAGGATAGCGAGGGCCTGACATAACCATCAACTTGGGCTGAAGTGCCTCAACATCCTGGGGTTGTTTGAATTCATCATCAAATATATCATGATAAACATGTGGCTTTGAAAAATCAACTATGATAGAATCATCATCGTGATTGAGTACAAGAGTAAATGGATCATGATAGCCACAATCAGAAAAATTAATGATTTCATCGGCATCCTCATGATTTAATAAATCAAATGGAGGGGTAGATGAAAAGCGAACACATTCATGCTTTGTGTTTCCACAAAAGTAAAATGAAAGATCAAGTGGATTTTCAATTAATAGTTTATCCTCTCCATTTCCAGATGATGGTCTGACATCCAGTGTGTCCTGTGAGTGATCAACAATGGGTGCATCCATAAATGAAGATACACATGTGAAATCTTGGATGAAAGGTTCACCAAAGATGTCAAGAAAAAACAGAGGAGGTTCGGATGAAAGGGAGTCATCCTTCGTCAAGTGTTGATGCTCAAGCTCCCATTCATACTCTTCATGAATGACAATGCATGTTAGTTATACAACACCAACTCCGTCGATGGCTTGATCCTCATTCACAACAAGTGTAGAGTCCAAAATGGGAGAACACAAGACAGTAACATCCAGAGGACTATCCAAGTATGAAGACAAAGGTTGTGGTACAAAATGCATATTAAAACTCAATGGACTCACAACAAAATCTGTGCGAAAATTAAGCGAAGTGATATTGGGAGGATGTGACAATTGAACTGGTGTGTGAGCATGATTTCCCGCATGACTCTGTAGTGGTGGAGCTCTTTTATGAGGGGACGATGGACAGTTACTTGTGATAGTGATTGTATCCTTCTATGATTGTGCAACTCCATCACTGAATAATGTTGAGTGAGGCTTGAGTTCAAACTTCTCCTTAGGATGGTCATATTTGTTAAGACAATACTCGAATCTATCCCAAAGATAGAAAAATTTCATCTAGCTCTTCGAAGCTTGAAACTGAAAATCATAGAAGAGCTACCAAAAATCCATAGGTGATTCATGCGGAGCCTTCTATTGTTGTAATAGGTTTTGGTCAAGATGTTCTGGATCAAAATGATAGAAAGTGTCTTCAATGAGATCACAAAAGTGCTTAAGTGAGTGCATGCTATCAGTAGGCAGGCTGCACAGCCATCGATGTGCAGATTTGCGAAGTGTGTATGTGAGAAGCAAACTGGCCTGTTTATCAGAAAATCCATCTTCCTCATGAAGCATGGCAAGGAAGTCATGTAAGAACTCAGGCCAGGTCATTTCACCTTCACCATCATATGTGTATGTGGAAAAGAGATAAAAAACTCCCTCATGATGGTAACATATTTGGCATGTGACAAACATCGTGGATGGAGGAGAGTGCAAGACTCCATGATAGATATGCAAAGGTTCAAAATAGGATGAGAGGACATAGCTTGTCATCTAGCCCTTCTTCTAGTGCTACAAATGTTGATGGTGTTGAACTTAAACTTGACAAGATGTTACATTACAATGCACATGTACCCATGTGAGAAAAAATGGCTTTAGCAAGCCATGAAAGACATCACTATGACTCGAACAATTGTTGGAAGACCTACTCTTTGACATCCTCATGGTGATCGACAGTAGCGACTGATGCCAATATTGGTAGTCCACGATGGTGTCCATGTATTCTAAGGTGACATACTTTCTGAACCTAACTCTTGCCTCCATAGGATTTGGGTACACTTCTCGGCTTCCTCTATCCAACTTGTCTAATAGCACACACATCATTGTCTTAAGTGTAGTTGAACCAACAACATACTTGTGCATGATGTCTGCACTAATTGAAAAGTTTAGGCTGGTGGCTATGTGCATCAACTCATCAAAGTATGAGTCAAGATCTAGTTGGACATGTGCCTTTTTCTTTGACTGGGTGAGTGTACCAATAGATGGAATTGCATGTGCGCGCACAAAAACATCCATACTCTTGAATACACGTGCATTGGAAGCCTGTAGACTAGTGATGAGCTACGAGAGCTCTTCATAGTTCCGGATCTGACTCCAGATGCGTGCCTTCAGCTCGACTACTCCAAGCTTCAAAATTTAGGCAAGTGAAGTGGAGCTCCCTTGTATCTGATCATCCATGTTTTCATGTAACCAACAACAACATGCAAGTTTGACAAGATAAGTGCTATTCTAGCGCATCGCTGCTGCCAACCATTGAGATGGACAACTACCTTATGAATGGTACCAAATGTGGAATACAACGTCCACATGACTGTGTCAAGGGACAATACTTCATCCAGTATTGTCTTCTTCAATTCTTCTTGGGCAGATGTTGTAACCAATTCTCCTCCCTTCTTGGTTGTTTGTAGCTCCTTTTCCATTCACTCATTCTCAACTATTATGAAGTGAAAACTTGAATTAGTGGCTTCAGAATATGCTCTGGTAGCATTGACCAGTGCTTCTAGATGTTTGCACACATCAGATATTATCACTCGTTCCTGATATTGCAGAGGAGATATATTATCCTCCATAGTTGACACTCTATGAGACTACATAACTCTATGTTGAGACTCGTCAATGAGATGTTGTGCATATCTTGCTCCAGATTGTCTCCAAGGATATCCGTGTCTCCTTTGTCACTTGGGACTTGCTCCTCTTCTAGATGCGGTGAAGCTAGTGGGCCGACCTCTTGGTAGTCAGCCATGAAGTTGATATCTTGCTCTAACTCATGTTGCTCCATATCCATATCCATCTGTTCAAGTCCTTGCTCTATCTCCTGAGTGAAGTCCTGCTCCCCTTAAGCAGATAAATTGTTCTTGCGGAGAAGACTGATCTCCCTATTATCAATTGATATCTAGCAACAAACAGAACAAGCAAATCTAATTTTCTCTAAACATATTACGATTCATTAATAAAAACTAAGAGGTGTTTTAGACCCTACCTTAAGTCCAACGCTATCTTGTGGCAGCCTTGCTCCAACAGCTTCAAAGAGTTTCCTTTTTAATAACCTGCAAACAGAAACATGCACACATCAAAGAACACCTGCATAGCTAATAGAATAAATCATGTTCATCATAGTGATCAAGGAATCTATGAAATAAACCATCAAACACAGCTCATTGAGAAAAATAAACTTGTTTGTATTAACTTTGAAAAATAAGAACTTTACAACCTTGGTGCCTTGATGCTGTACAAGCTATTCCCAGGGTCCAAGCAGGAATCTCCTCTACTTTGACAAGCCTCACTCTCCTCCAAATGAGATCAAAAGGTATGTGATATTTCCTCTCAAAAGCTTAATTAGGAAGACTAATTTCTAGCAGCATTTACCCTCAAAAATATTCAGCTTTCAACCTCCCAAGTAACCAGCCCAAAGCTTCATTTTATAGTGCAAGGGAATAAGGTTACAGGTCCACCATTGAAGGGATAGAGTCCTTCTTCAAGGGGATAAGCTCCTCACGTCAAAGGGTTAGCTCCTTAAGGAATGGGATGCATGAACCCTCAATTTGCGAACTTGTCAGTGCAATATTCCCTTTAGAAGCTTCCAGAATTGACCCAAAGTGAGTTTTTAAGAATGTACTTGTGCATTTTTAACTTTTACAGGGGTTTGCACCCATAAAAAGAAATAGAGATTTTTTAGGTGCCTAAGGGACATGACCAATGGGTGCGGTACCACAGGTAATGCTAAGAGAAAGTGCAAAACTAGAGTTTTAGAGATTTTGGACTTTCTCTTATTTTCGAAGCTTGATATGCAAAGCTGAGGTTTAAGACTTGCAAAGGAGGTATGTATGAGTGGTGATAGACTCATATTGATTGCAGAAATTCAAAGTGACATTTTTTGTGCAACAGCCCCTATGATGGTTCACCCTATTTGCTTGATGCCAAATATTATTATGAGTCCACTAACCGTATGGGTATACTTTCATTTGTTTGCACAAGTTGTGCCCCCTACTGTACTTGTTCATGTTGCGCTTCCTTCTCCTATATGTGAAGCTCCTATTCCTTTAGGAGTTGCTCCTTCAACTCATGCAAATCCTTCTTTGTTTCCTCCAGTCTCAGTTTCTCTCTCTATCTTTGCGTGTTTCTCTTGTCACACTGTTACCCCTTCGCCTCTATTGCCAAAGATGCTTTTTGCACAAGTGGGTTTGCTCAAAACTTGTAGCTTTGCTCTTCCTCCATGTGGTTGACAATATTCCTCTTGCCCTTGTCGCACACTGGTATGTTCAACTCTACTACTGCTATTACTTCTGGTGCTCTCTGAGTTGCTGCTTCACACTGATTTGCTATCCATTCCACAACGAGGTCGACTGGTTCATTGATTCTGTAGGAGTTGTAACAATATCTCCATGGGTCTTTCTCCGCCTAGTGACATTTCCCTTGGATATAGTTGAACTTTACTCTCGTGCAGTGATCTTTCACAAGACAATGGGGGCCATACAGATTGTAACTTCAGAGGTCGAATGGATATTTCTTCATCTATTCTTCTTTGACATCCACATGCTTTGAACTATGTATCTTGTATAAATCGATTTGCAACAGAAGAGTGAGACAAGGTGCCTTCTTCTCTCAGTACGACCTAGCTATCAATCTTGCTGAGATGTGATATGATACATTCTGCATGATGATCTTGTCCAAGGAAAACTTCAATAGAACATCTGGAGGCTTCTCCACACTATACATCCATATGAAGGCATCAGACGATGAGGCATACCAATCAGCTATGTCTATTAGTGCCTCCATTGTTGCCTTCGACATGCAAGGTGGATCCTATTCGAATATCATCTTGTAAACCAAGGTGACAAAATGATCAGATAGTTGTGTGATAACTCCTTTAAAGCTGCATTCAGACAAAATATTACAATAAGTGTTCACAGAAATCTCCGCTGGTGTCCATTCCCACTTCAAACTCAGGAACTCCTGATGGGCACAAATTGCATCTAATATATAGGTGGACATGTAGATTTCTTCTTACATACCTTTGGGCAGCTCTCAGGCCCTTGTTACCTATTCTTTCAGCTGATGAGCCAAGATTTCAGATTAGTTGCATGATTTTCCTTCTTTAGCTAGTTGGTCCAACACGATCACCCAACTCTGTGGGAAGGTTTCAGTGGTTTCTTGGCCATATAGGCGACATGCAAAGATGACCAAGTATTGATACACCTTCCACAGTATCTTTGTCTTGTAGACCTGGTTGGTTGTCATTCTAAATTTAGTTGGTTCCTTCACCTAGTTCTTCAAGATATCTCTGGAGTTGGCATTACTATTGGGTAAGCTGAAGGGAGTCTCCATGTTGATCCTGGGCTTTAACATCTAATACATCTCATCATAATCTAGTGACCTGAAGGTAGCAATCTCTGTCCGACTCACACTACTCAATGTCATCATCTCAGGATCACTGTTCTAGATGATCCAATATATCATGTCCATGCATGGTAGCACATGATATCTGCATGCAATTCGATAAAAGCAGGACTTGTGGATGTTCACATAGACTTGGTGGTCTTTGAGGTCTTCCCCAAACGTGCCTATGAATCCATCATTGACTTCTTGCCATTTCAACTTGATGTCCTTGTCTACAATCAACTTGGTGTCTTCATAGATTGGAAAACTTGTAGACACTCGCTCAACTGTTGCTACTCCAGTTGCACTTCTGTCAGTGTCCTTTGATCCTGGTCCCTTAGAGGCCATCGATCCTGAACTGTTAAGAGGCAGATGAACATATGCTAGATCTAGAGACAAATTGAAATTCATGGCAATAAATATGTCAGTGAAAATGAAATCAAACTTGAAGAATGACATGCAACATACCTGGGGATTGACTTGAAAGGATTGCACAATTTTTTCTGGGAGGCTGGGAGACTGGCTACCAGAACTGCACGAAAGGTAGTCTAGTTTATCTGGGTGGGTTGGCTGGCTACTGGATTTGCACAATGCACAATCCACGATGCCTTGCTGGCTTCTAGAATTGCGGAATGCATAATGTCAGTTGGCAGTGGTTGCAGGCCTAGTGACTGCATTGCACAATTTTATGGGCGAATAGTCACTATCCCTTAGAATTGCACAATGCAAGATTGGAGGAATGTCACTGGGAAGAAATGTGGATTTCCTGAGAGGAATAGAGAGACTTCCCTCTCAGGATTGCGTGATGTTGTCTTGTTGAGGCAAACTCTGGGCCATGGCTGCCTAGACCCACCGACGGGCAATTGAAATAAAATGTGAAAGTGAATGCATGGTGATACTGAATGTAAGTAGGATTCAATGATCGTGCATGTAAACAATGAATGAAAGATTAAGAAAACAAAACATCATGCCTGTGGGTGAAGTGAGTCGCTGAATCGGCGACCATTTGTGAAAATAGTTTCATGCATGCGACAAAAGTGAGATTCTAATGAAAATTGAAATGGTGCTAGTAAAAACTAGTATGCATGTAAATGAAAACAGGAATTCACAAAAATTAAGTAAACAACACTCACACAAGTGAAAACAAAAAAAGCAACAGAAATGTTGCAAAAGACAAGTTAAGCCAACTTACTGATGAATAGATGAGCTGGATGTTTCGAAGACTCCTGGAAGTGTTGTGGCATGTCGGAGCTCCAAGGTCGATGTGAAGAAATGAGCTCTAATGTGTCGAATAAATAAGTTTTAAGCTCATGACACACATGCCACAAATCTAGGAAAATGTGACACTTATATGAAGGATTCTAAAACAATCTTTGCATGTAACCTCCAACTACTAGAAAAAGCTCCCTAAAATCTAGGGATGTTTTTTACATGTAGCTTTTTGCTATTCCAGGAAAAATCAGACCATGCATGCAAGTCATGTTTTCTTGGTCTCGAGTGGAACTGGTCAACCCAACTGCATATGCAACAGTCTACTCAGCTGAGAGGAAAAAAATGTGCATTTTTGGGAGGGAGCCGGGATGGCTTCCCAAAGGGTTACATAATTTTTGGGCAGAGAACATGACTGCTTCCTAAAATTGCGCAATTTCTAGGCTAAGTAGTCTTGCTGGGAGCAATTGGGCATTTTTATCAATGAAGCTTGACTGGAAGATTTGTGCAATTCTGAAGCCCAGTAGGTTGCTAGACATAATTGGACAATTTCTGGAGGGAAGGCTTATTCCCCTCCAGAATTGTGCAATTTCTTTGGGAAGCTTCTCAGCCTACATCCAGACCAAGTCCAAAGAAACAACCTGTGAGGGGGATGCAACAAGCTCTCATGGGTAGGTTGTCATTCTACAAGAAAATCACAAAAACTTGTGTACTTTCTAAGGCAAGACATGATGCTGAGGATGGTTGGTACCAAGGCTCCAAAACAAAGCTAAGACAAAATTTTGGAGGGTGGTTGTAGCTGCTACAACAGGTTCTTACTTCGGTGAGGGAAGACTACCTTCTTTAGGATGATATTTTTCCAAATGAGATCCTTTCTTCAATAGAGGGAGGATTTCCTTTTGATCTAACCTTATGCAAATTTGAAGAGATTCCACTTTGGTGATGTATGGCTGATGATCTCTAAAGTTCTTCTAGGGTTTTAGTCTTTGTTCCTCCTTCCTTCTTGAAGATAATTTCAAGACTCTTGCTATAGTATATTTCTTCTATATATGGTTTTTGGTAGATCTTAATTTATTTATTGGTGTTCTTTGACTTGCTTTGATCCTTCTTTGAAGCTTAATTATTCATGTGTCAACTTTCTTGAGTGTCTCTTCCTGACTTAATCACCTTAGCTCTGATACCATGTTGACACTAATAACTATAATATTTCTTTGCTTGATAATTGCTTGAGATATACTTTTACTTCTTACCTTTTTTCTACTGATTGGAGATCATATTACATGATGCATGATTAACAAATGCTTCTTATTTGTATAAAAAATACACTGGAGATATAAAAGAGTTAAGACACATGATAAAGGAAGAGTTTGGTTTTATTTATCTAGATCACAATATCACACATATGAAAATTATTTCACCATTTGAAAAACTTATCATTTCTTTATCCACTCACTATATGAGTTCCATTGGGAGTGTAGAGCCTTACAACAATAACATATTAGTGCAATTTTCAAAATTTCATATAATCTACTAATTATCAGCACTGAACTCTTTATAAATGAAGTTGAAACACTAAAAAACGATGCTTCTCTTTTAATTTAAAAGAGAATTATCATGTTAAATTGGTATAAGAATATTAGTAGAAAAAATCACCTATTTATAAGCCTAAATATTGGCAAAGGCTAATTCTTCATGTGGCATAATCAATTAACCATGTGATCTTGCTACATCATGCAAAAAAAATGACCCATGGATCCTAATACTTTTTAGGGTTCTTTTTCAATTCAATAGGCTTTTCTTCTTCTTCTTCTTCCTGAGATGGTAAAGATAATGACTCAAGAATGACTCTAAGCTTACTAGGTAACCAAATTCTCAACATACCTTGCAATTTCCACACTAGCCACTTACGGATTTTCAAACATCAATGTTTAGATAATAAATAATGGATGGCCATAAAAAAAAAATAAACATTAACACCAAAAATAATAATAATCACATGAACCTACTGAGAAAGTGGAAACACATAAGATATCATCTTCACATTGGATATTTTGGAGAAAGGCAATCTTGAGTACCACGATCAAATAAAGAAACACGAAAACACATAAGATATCATCTTCGCATTGGATACCACGATCAAATAAAGAAACACTACGGGAGAAGTGACTGTTAATTTTTAAAATTTTGATATAAACATTGGTTTTAAAGAGAAATTGCAATTAACAATGTACAAATTACAGAATAAATAATTACCAATTAAACTTTTAAGTCATGTTTTAAAGGTGCAATTAAGTTGAGCTTTCATCTTGTCATTCAATTGATGGACACTGAATATTAAATATATAGGAGTAGCATGTGAGTGTTAGTTTTATAAAGAAGATACTTTTTATTGTTAATAAAAATATAGATAGTTAGTTTCATTTTAAAGGGTTATAAATATGAGTTATAAATATAAGACTTAAAAGGTTGTAAATATTTAAAGGGTTGTAAATATGAGTTATTAATTGTTTTTACTCAAAACCTCATAAATAGCAATTTAGCAATTTCTTTTTAATTGAGTGACTCAAATTCATGTTTCTTTAGGTTGAAGGTAAACCCACTAAAGCGGAAAAAATTGTGATGCTAATAATTAGAGGGATTGTCATCATGGGGTGATAAGAAATTTAATATTAGAAATGCAACAACATAAATGTTCACAACAAATTTAGAGAGATCCACCTTGTTGAATAATGCACACACTACATGGATAAGGGATTTCCGCACTTTATGCCTTACGGCATTTTCTTTGCAACATCTGGTGCAAATGATAGTTATTCATGTGTCAACTTGCTTGAGTGTCTCTTCCTGACTTAATCACCTTAGCTTTGATACCATGTTGACACGAATAACTATAATATTTCTCTACTTGATAATTTCTTGTGATATACTTTTACTTCTTAGCTTACATTCCCTTCCTTGTTATGTTATTATTGTGTTATTTTCATGAAGACAATTACCAATATGCACAATAAAAGACAAGTGACACAATATGTAGGCTTGTCATCCATGAAAAAAAAACTCTCATTTCTTGAGAGGAAAACCCGATAAAAAATTATTCTTCTAGATCTTTAATTGATGAGTACCAAGACCATGACATAGACCCTTGACTGTAATATCCTCCCAAGGACCTTGTCACAAACCTTGATGGTCTGCTTCTTCCCTTTCTCAACTTTTTCTTGATCTCAAATTTCTCTCCTCGACTCCTTCTAAAGAAGCTAGGCCTCTATCCTTTACACTGCTTATTCTCAACTTCCTTTACAGAGAATCGGTCTCTATGATCTGACTAGATTCCTCTAGAGAATATTGTTGTTTATATCTCTATCTCGGTTACCCAAAAGAAACATCCTTCGCTTCTCTAGAAGAAATCTCCTTTGCTGCCAAGAAGAATCCTCCTTTTCCACCCTAGAAGAAACCTTTGTCACTGTTGATAAGAATCCTCCTTTGCTACCCCAGAAGAAAATTCTCTTCACTTCCCCAGAGAAAACATCTCTTCACTACCCAAAAGAATCATATTTCTCACTTCTCCTTGTATCCTTCTTCTTCTTCTTCATACTTCACCGAATACTTGATGAGTTTCTTGCTTTGAAATGAGGATGAGTTAGAATTTATATACAAGTCAGCTCATGTCCTTCAGGCCAATAGGATCACTAAAGGTTAAGTCGGCTTCTTCTAGCATGTTCTTTCATCGTTATAGGTTGACTTAAAGAGCATTATTGATAAGGTCTTGGAGGATACTTTACATAGACAAATTCAACCTTTTACGAAGTGTAACATGACTTCATTACATGACAATGACTCTATAATTTTATGATTAGATGAAAAATAATTGCTAAAGACTCTCAATGGGGTCTTGACTCAAAAATAAAATCCCTTTCTTATCAAACCCATGAAGAAAGTCAATACAATAATTTTATCTTTCTTCTTTACATCTCATTACATAATTACATGTCATTATGAAGAACGAACCTAGTTACACTTTTCAACAATCCCTCTTAACTAGGGAGGTATTCATAATGGTACATGGACTTTCTCAATCTAAATAATTTCTCATAAGAAGAATTTGGATTGCTAACTCATTTTTATAGCATCATATCGACCATAATTGTTACATAGCAAGGCCTTGAATAAAAACTCCATATCTCAATAAGATTTGAGCTCAATGTTGGTGAGGCTAATGATTTATATACACTCTCATCATTGTCTCTCTCGGAATATACCCTACCAGAGTACTCAGGAAGTGTTCCATGAGGACTATTCTTATCTTGGACTCCCCAACCCTCAAAGAATATTGGTCATCCACAACTATTCTTCTATTGGATTCCCCATCTCATCCTTAAAGAGTATAAGATGCCAAATGATTACCCAATCTTCCATTATGTCTTACCAAGTGAATACCAAAATGACATGTCTATATACCCCTCTCAAATAGGGAGGATATATTCCACTAAATGGATTTACTCATTCCTACCAAAAAGGAATTTACCTAAGCTCCATCTTGGCTTAGGAATTTCCAAGTTTCTTTCTAGTAAGAAAATTCTTTTAAAGCCCCCTCTTAAATAAGGACTTACAAAAGCTCCTCATGTGGAACAACCAACTTCTTGAAGGGCTCCTTTCTTCCTTGATGTCATAAATTTCTTTTGTCATGGAGTCTTCATCTTTTGGGTCTTCTTCATAGGGAACATACCATACATCATTTTCATCCATGAGATAGTCATGTCTTCATTTCATCAAAATGTCATCCATCAATTAGTAATGTATTCATTTCATCAAAAAGTCATCCATTATTTTTCCATCTAGCTTTGTTTCACGCATTTTTTCTTTCATGCCATATTTTATCAAGGATCTTTCATTCCTCAATACGGTCTTCTTGGAAGTCATCCATAGATATTCCCTTTGGTAATCATACGTAATCCCATCTAGATATTAGTTCAAAAATAAGAAATGAACACTTAAATAAAAATTACATTTGTCATGGTATTTCACCATGATATCTTTTGATATGTATCAACATCATGTATGCAGATTGACACATCTCCCAAAGATATCCATTGTCAAGGGTCTTTGTCTTTTTCTGACTTCCATTAGGGTCTTCATATATTTCCAGGAAATATTCTAGTCAAACCTTCTTGGAATTTGGATGCTCAATTCCTTCTACCATTGTTACATATTTTACAATCTCTTCCTTTCTTTTCAAACACTTCATTCCCAGAAAATTTCAATCATAGTTCCTCAATTGTAGTCATCTTCCTCATGACTCATATTGTGGTGCAAGTAAATTCTCAGTGCAAGCACAAACAATTCCTCTAGCCCGAGAGAGCGACTCTAGCCACAAACAAACAATCTATGGAAAATATCCTTAAGAGAGAATCAGTTAATAGGGCCTACCTCTTAGAGCTCTATTCCTCTTGGTGATGATCCTGCTTCCTCACTCCAGCTATATTCCATTTCCTTCCTTCGAATACCTAAACAAAGAAAACAACAACAAAAACAAATGTGATAGCATACAATATTGTATTCAACCTACTTAATAGGTCAAATAACATTAAGCCATAAAGATGTAAAATGACACTTCATGTAGGAAATCGAACAATAGTTGCATTTATATAAATTAGAAAGAGATTACAAATGGTTCCTTGATGTTGCTGGTCTCCTCTGACATATCCGGGTTCCCACACTTTTGCTAGCACTTCATGGATATCCCCAACAATGGAAGTTTGATGGTCTCTTTCCCTCTAGTCTCAAACCAAACCAAAAACACACTATTATCCCTCAAACATACACTAGAAAGCTACAAGCTATAGATGACTTGCTGATCATTCAAACTCACACCAAAAACTAGTTTATCTTGGGAAAAGAGAGGATTATATAGCTTGGATGGATGGGAGATGGTTCCTCTCATCATGGGAGAAGGTCTTTTCTCTTGAGTTTGTTCTATCCTAATAGGGGAAATGATCCCAAACTGACTTCCTTGTATCCATCTAGCCCAACCATCTACCAAATTTTAGTTACGAAGCTTCTAGACATGGAAGCTTCGGCTCCATATTTAAAAAGCATTACAAAAGAGGATAAGTGCAAGTAGAGAAGAGCTCAGTCGCTCTGTACGACACGAGGGCTAGTTTTAATCCCTACAAATTGGCGCGAGGAAGAAATTGGTAAGTAGTGTCATTCTGGTAAACTGGGATAAAATTAAGATTCTTGGGAAATGATGCAAAGGGGAATTAGCTTCCTCATGAAGAGGGACATACTGGGAGTTTCTTCATGATGTGAAATCATGTTGGGTTCACTGTAGAGGTCCTCTAGGATCGTGTACAAGGAGTACAGGGAGAGTGGAAAAATGTTGTGCAACAGATACCCCCTAAAGTGTGAAGGTTGAACTAGAGTGACGGGTGAAATGGTTTACAAGTGGAAGCGGGGAACCGAAGTCTATCATCGGAAAAACTACAAGCAAGCATAGATACATATACATCACTAAAAACTCTGAATAATGATACATGAATCGTGGTATGGATGCAGCCATCTAGAGAATGATCATGTAAATGTATCCAAGGCATGGGCACAACCATCCAATAGAAAGGATTATAACGAAACCAAGGTATGGTCACAACCATTCAATAACAAGAAGGATCACATATAACAACTCATGGTATGGTCGCATCCATCCATATGAAAGAGACATGTATATTAACATGATCATGTCACATCACCTCGCAAATTGGGCTTGTGTAATATGAGCCGATGGTCTTGCGCTCCAAATAACCCGATCAAAGTACAAATCCTAAGATGTGAATGAATGTGAATTCGAACATGCTAGAAAGTTGCTTGATTACTAGTCAATGATGTGAACTGTTAACAAGTGCGAGAGAAACCACCAATAATGACAATGGCTCTGAAGGTACCTGTGGCATAGTTCATGGAATGTGAATAAAGGAACTGATGTCAAACACCCGTGAAATCACCCGATTGAAAGCCAATGATATGAGCTTGTTGTCGAGTGCGAAGAGCTTTCCATTAGGGCATCCAAGCTCTAAGGTACTGGAAAGCAGTCTCTCAACCAAAATCCTGGATAATGAGCTGAAGTCGATAGGAAGCGACCATGTTGAAGAAGGGCCATGATGTATTCCACATCATTGACATGAGATAAATGGATGCAAATGATTTCAAATGATACAGAGAGTCAGGAGTAAGTGTAATTGCAGAAGGACTAACTCTTGAACATATCGATGACACAATTTTGAAGTTTGGTAGCTTTTGGATCCATAGGATCGGTGGTCATGATGACGTGGCAAAGATAAAATGGAACGAAAAAATGAACGACCCAACCCAAGAAGGTCAATGATGAAAAGGAGGATATCTCAATCCGACACAAAGCAAAAAATGTCATGTTCAAGAGTGAGCTCCTGACATGATTGATAGAATTTTCAATTTTCACCCACGATTTCTGGCAGGTACCCCAATTATTCTTTATTGCAAGCATGAAGGGGATAGCATGTGCTTGCACTGTAAGTTCATCCTTCAGACAAATTTGACCTAGTAAGTTTAATGATCCCTAGGAAGGAGAAGCTCATGTTTGTCATGGCGACGAATACAATGTTGTTTAATGTTTTAATGAGTCCAAAAAAGGTGTAACTCGATATCTTTTTAATGTTTAGAGAGTTTGAAAAAGACATGTAAAAGAAAAATCCACATGGTCCCTTTTCATACATTTGTGTCTCTTGAGACCAAAAAGGCAAAAAAAATACTTGAGAGAACCGCTTGACCATTTCAGTCAAGGAGTACCTTTTTCAGAAATATTTCATCCCATCCCGAAAATGGGTAAATGTATACTAGGAAAATGACGTTTCTCAGCATTTAATGAGTTCAAAACAATAAGAGCTCAGAAATATTTTTGTGTTATAGAGTCGGAAAAGAGCTTGAAAGAGGAGACCCCATTTTTATTCTCTTTTACGAGTCAAAAATGGAAAAATACTCGACAATATTTTCATTTGAGTTTTATGAGTTGAGAAAAGAGCTAAAATGTGACTCTAGTACCATCATCGATAATCTGTCACATGTTGCTACATAAAAAGGTAAATGCATTATCCAACTTTTGAGGAAAAATAGGTCAAAAATACTTTAAAACCCTAATATTTCATGAAAAATAAATAAAAGGAGGCAAAAGTAATTATTTTTTACCATTTACCATTTCACCTTTGTGTGAAGAGCTTTTTACCCACTTGTACCCTAATTTTCCAGGAGCATATTGTGGGAGATCTGGGAGGTCATTCATCGAGTTTTCAGTTGTAGGTAAGAGCCAAGAGCTTAAAATCCATTTTCATACTTATTTCACCTATTCTTAACCATTTTTTGGATTTCATGAGGAGCTTTTGTAAAAAGAAAATCGCCCTCGATCGACACAATTTTTAGGCATGGAATCGCGTTGATAGGCGGTCAATAGAACTGTTAACCACACTATCAGTGCTACTGTTTTTAAAACAGTCACTGAGGCACCGTGAACAAAAAAAAAAACATTTTTTTTGCTCAATTTGTCTATTTGAATCCAAATTTCTCTGGCCAAATATGTTTATTGACTTGATTATATGATTTTTGAAGGGAAAAAAATTTGAAAAATGGTGGATTGGAAGGAATGTGAGCATGAGGATATTCACACTCAAGCAATGGCTGGCCCAAATTTATTGGATGCTTTGAGTAACTCTAGGCTCCTAAAATTTTTCCTCACACCAGTTTTACGAGCTCAACCTGAATTTCTATGATATCTGATCAGTCTCTGGGACATGAATCGAGAAATTTTCATAATTGGTGACCAAGAGCTCGAGTTGGAAACTTTAGACATTTATTTAATCACAGGACTGTCTCATAGAGGGGAGCCAGTCAATATATATGGGTCAAGGCTGATTGGGGCATGTGTGACCATGCTATTTGTAGAACATTGCCTAGAAGCACTCAAATAAAAAAGTGGCAAGATCGAGATTATGATTGTTCAGGATCTTGTGCTCAGAGTGTTGTTGTTGAACATCAACAGAGTGGTTGGGGCCCAAGCATAGCATGAGACCAACAATTCAATGTTTCAGTATGCTATCGACTTCATGGTGCCAACTATCTTTAACTGGGCAGAAGCTATGAAAGTCAATATGAAGCTCCAGCTATCAAAAGCTAAGGTGGGAAACCTGAAACAATTTTTCTATGGGTCTATGGTAGTGACCTTCTTCCTGGAGCATGTTTTGTTGTTCCACTACAAGCTGGGTGAGGTGGAACCACCAATGCCACGAGATCCACGGATGGTTTGTTTGAGTGCATTGATGCCCAGGATTATCGGGGGCCTACAGATGTCCTATAAGCCCACCTTTTTCTCGTGGCTACGACAATAGCTAATCATAGTTGAGGATTGGCCTTACGGTGGTACTGACTTCCATGAAGATCCAAATATTCCGATCCGAGAGGGGGAAGATTATGATGATGGAGGTAAAAACAAACAATTTTAACTTTTGATGTTTTTTATTGTTTTTGAGATAGATGTGTTCATGACATTTCAATTCTATGAATGCAAATGTTGGACCAAAATGCCCTGTTCGGTTCTCCATGATTACCAGGCACGTCACTTGGTAGTTCAAGATCACTCCTTATTAGGAGGGAAGTGACAATGAGGAGGAGATTGTGTTGAATCTCGAGGGATTGACCCATGGGATCCCAGAGTATGCTCAGAAGGGTGATGTCCCACGCCAGTATAGGAGGCATATGGTGGGGGTATCATATCGGATCTGCTGACAATTGACTCGCATAGTTCGAGTAGATACGAGCCACTACTTTATTTGAACACACATATTATTTTTTGGGGTTTTGATGTATGGCAGACATGATCCACACACACACACACACACACACACACACACACACACACACACACACACACACACACACACACACACACACACACACACACACATATATATATATATATAGATAGATATAGATATATATGCTATATTTCCTTGCTTACTATGGTACAAACGTTTTTGATTTTGAGTTTTTACATGTTTTGCAAATGTCTATCCAACACATAATTAGCTAATGCATTTGTCAATGTATTTATGTGTCTAGGAATATGATGATATGTGATGTAATCAAAATTTCTCTCTAGTAGACAAATGCATAGATACATTCTCAATATATGATGGTTTTTGACAGAATATTGTCCATTGAGTTGAAGGACATGAAGCTGTGAATCAAGGTTGATAACCAATTCTCGGATGCCAAGAGTGATGGCTTCTGACAACAATTCGATAACTGCACTATACTCAATGATATTATTATTTGTTTGATCTATACAGATACCTTGAAGATCAATCAACTCACCATGGGTGTCATAAATGGCCCATGCCACGGATGATAGATTTCAGGTACTATGGCAAGCACCATCAGCAAAACCAATGTGAGAAGACACTGACATCTGCAAAGCAGGCAGAAACATAATAAGCGGGAAAGTTGCTTGCAACATAACACACCAAACCACACTACACAAAAATTAATAACACACCATTGTACAAAACTAGCCATGCAAGATGAACTAAGCATAGTACTTTTTGAGATAAAGCCCATTCTGGGGCTTGTCTAAGGGATTTCCCTCATAGTCAATAAGCTCATAGCCCCCTTTCTATAATACACATTTAACAATGTAGGGCCCATGCCACATGGGTTCGAACTTGCTTTCCCCCAGCTTATCAGCCTGATCATATAGAAGAACCAAATCGCCCTTAGAAAAACCTTAAGGAGAGACAAAGTGATAAAAATGGGACTTGACCCACTTTTTCTGTGCTTCAATGACTAAATCAACATGACAGCAAGTCTCATCAAGTTGTTCTAGGTACAAGACACACTCTTCCTTAGGTGAGGTCTTGAGGAGAAGTTTGACAGCAAACTTGAGGGATGGAATTTCGCACTCAATCATTAAAGTTTCTTCTAGACTATAGACTAGCTAGAATGATGTGAATCTAGTTGTGTCCTCGATCAAGGTTCGGTAAGCCCACAGCGCTGAAAATAGCATGAGATGCCAATTTGACTTGTGCATCCTGATGGTGCATTGAAGCATCGTAACCAAAACTTTTTTCATAACTTCAACTTGGCAGTTGCCCTGAGGGTAGTATGGGGTTGAGCCATCATGGCACAATCCTAGCATAGAAGTCAGCTCAGCCATCATGTAATCTTGAAAATGGAGCTATGGTTAGTGATAATGGACTGAGGCACTCCAAACCTGGAAATAACATGATTGAATAGAAATTGAGCTGCCTTTTTACTTTCGGCAGAGTATGTAAGCATCGCTTTGGCCCATTTGGTGAAATAATCCACAACGACGATAATATACCCATGCCCCCAAGCCGAAAGAGGATTACAGGTCATATAGTCAATGCCCCATTTGGAAACAGGACAATGGTAATAATGGGTTGTAGGTGAGCGGGTGGGGCGTGCATCTTACGCTGATAAATTTGGCACTCATGACACTTTCGAATGGCAAGGATACAATCCTTTAAGATAGAGATCCAAAAATAACCAGCACGAAGGATTTTTTGAGCAATAGCATATCCAGACAGGTGACTACCACATGTGCTAGAATGACAGTCATTTTGGACTCTCTCAGCTTCCTCGAGAGTGAGACAGTGGCGAAGAATTGAATCGATAGCGGTATAAAGTATCTCCAATGATATGGTAAGGTTGAGATTGATGCCAAATGCGTTGGTGATCATCCTTGGTGAATGCAGACCGGAAGGTGGATGTCTGGTGATATATGATGATATCACCGTACAAGGGGTCAAGAGTGCTAATTAAGAAAAGAGTCTTGTCTAGGAGCTTCTCTTTAGCACCAGCAAGGAGAGAAGTGGAGAGAAGGGAGAAAATCAACTCTGCGAATACCAGTGATTTCTT
Organism: Pinus taeda; assembly: GCA_000404065.3. Lineage (NCBI taxonomy): Eukaryota > Viridiplantae > Streptophyta > Pinopsida > Pinales > Pinaceae > Pinus > Pinus taeda. The sequence continues at coordinate 14,685 of APFE031540360.1, read as the reverse complement.
AGATTTGGCAGTAGTAAACACCAAATAAAATTCTTGGAGGATAACAATCCATTTCGAATACTTGCCCCCTAGCAACTAATGAGTCAGGATGTAGGTCATGGGGTTGCATTCTGAAATCACAGTGGTAGTGCGGAGTAGAATGTAATGCCAAAAGCACTAAGCAACCTCTACGACAACCAAATTCAACTTATCGACATGGGCATAACACATTTCAGTGTCGAGGAGATTGCGACTAAGGTAGTAAATAACATGTTCATTACCTTCGTCATCGTCCTATACCAGCACTATAATAATGGTACTAGAGGTTGCAACTAGATAAAGGAAGTAATCGCTATCATAGTTCAGGGGATGGAGGAAAGGAGCATTTATGAGGACAACTTTTAGGTCATCAAGAGAATTTTGAGCATCCTCATCCCAAACAAATAAGGTTCATTGCTTAAGCAATCAGGTGAACCCTGAAGCTATCTCAACATAGTTTGGTATGAAACGATGGAGGAAATTTTCTTTTCCCTGCAGACTCTACAGTTGATGCAATGATGGAGGGGTTAAATTAACGATGACCTCGACTTTAAGAGGAACAAGGTGAATGCCTTCTTTCAAAACAATAAATCCAAGGATTCATCTAGATTCGACACAGAAGACACATTTACGTGGATTCAGCCAAAATGTTTTAGTGTCTACAACGAAATTTTTTTTGCCAGAGATGATTAGAGTGATCATGGCATTTACAAGAATGAGCGAGGAGATCATCCAAGTAAGGTTGAGCGATGTTTTCAATGTCGTGGAATGCATAAGACATTGCTCTCTGAAATGTGGCCCCAACATTCTTAATACCAAAAGTGAGCTTTTTATACACGAAGGTCCCCCATAGACAGATAAAGGTTGTATTATCTTGATCAACCGGTGCAATTTTTATCTAGTTGTAACTAGAAAAACCATCCACAAAGGAAAATAAATCACTCCCAACAGATTCATCAATGATCTAGTCAATGAACGGAGTGGGGTAATTATCCTTAGGATAGGCACGATTGAGATCATGGTAATCGACGCAAATGTGAATTGTGCCTTGTTTCTTTGTCATCGATATGATATTCGACACCCAATTTGTAAGAGGGATCAAATAAATAAATCTAGCTTTCAGAAGTTTTTCAACTTCACCCTTGATGGTGGCCACTTTTCTAGGGTGCACTGGACGAAGCTGTTGGTGAACGGGCTCTGCATGAGGATAAGCTGGAATCTCGTGCATGACTATACTTGGGTCAATGCTAGGAAATTCTTCATATGACCATGCAAAAACATGTTGGAACTCTTGGAACAAACGAGTATAGATCTTGATTTCTTCTGGAGAACAAGTTACCCTGATATGGACATTTTCAATGACACCAGGTTTGACAAAAATATCAATAGGCATCGTTCGGGTAATGTTACCCATGTTCCCTTCCAACCAAATATCATGAGTCATGATTGGCATCTAAAGTGGTAGGGATGGGAACTAAGAAGAGAACTCCTCGAGACAAGTAGACATGACCATCGGGCCAGGAAAAAATGAGGATCAATGATGAGTGTCATTCCAAGGCACCTCCTCCAAAGACATTACTTCCATGACACTTTTGTTTGAAATAAAAGTCTCTTCTAAGAGATCGAGAGATTCCAAAGAACCAAGCCATAGGGATTGAGAATACGCATCGAGAGATTTTCTTGAAATAGGATGATTAGAAGATGTCGAAGGTGAAGCCGAAAAAATTTCCACATAATCAATTTCGGTGGGACTTAATGGCATAACCTTGCCCCATGTATCAACAACATCCTATGAAGGAATGACCCAAGGATCAGACTTGACTAAAAGCATGTTGATAAAGGAAACACGAGGAGGTGGGAGCAGAAAGATGCCCATCAAGGCAAGATCTTTAAAAAGTCCTACCCCCACACTCTCATAAGGAGCACCGGTGTGCTTAACATATGGAACATTGTCATCCAAGCAGGAAGAGGAAAATAAGGATAGTTGTTCGATTGTGACTATCTTCCCTTGATGGGGAAAATTAGTGACATGGAAAAGGGAGGAGGCTACAGAACGCATGGCATGGGTCTAACTCCATTCGAGTAGAAGATTATAGTTAAGATTAGCATCAATGATCTCTACTTCGACGTGTACTGTCTTGCCCTCCAAAGTAATGGAAAGGTTGGGAAGGACATTGAATGGTTGTGAATTGCACCTGTCAAAAGCTTCTAGAGTGTTAGGGGACTGGTTCAAAGTAGGAGAACCAATTTCCTTCTAACAAGCAACATACATGATGAAAGTAGAAGTATATTCATCAATGATGACCCTATGAATGGTTTTATAATTTATGATTACTTGAATGAGAAAGGAAATTTGATGAGGTAAACATGGAACATGGTTTTCTAGGTCAAAACATATGAGATTAGAGTCAGCTAGATCAATACCCCCAATAGCCGACAATAATGATTTCCGTTGAGAAGGACAACTTTAAAGGATTTTGAGAGTAGACATAGTTGATGGTTCTTGAGAAAAATATTCAACAATGTTATAATGTTGAGAGGCTCGAGTGTTAGGATTGTACGAGGAATTTCGAAGCACAACTTGAGAAGGTGGTTGAATGTCGGAATCAAGATTAGGTCTCTCTATATGGAGAGGACCAGAACTAGACGGGGCAGAAGAAGAAGGGGTACCTTCTTTCACTTTCCCTGCTGATGTGGTAGGAGTTTGATAATATTTTGACCTAGTAGCCATGATAATCAGGGTACTCATCATGAACACTTGGGAACTTGAGGAAGTGGATGATTGAGGATGGTCCACCATTTGTGTCTACTGGGATGGAAAGGGCTCTTTCAGGACAGCAGGGGTCCCTTCGAGAAAACAAATAACTTCAGACTATCTGGGACAATCCTTAGTATAGTGATCCTCTTCATAGATGAGGCATGGATACATGGGTTTCCATTGGGAAGCATCACCAATAGACGACTTAGGAGGACCTTGTTTTGGGGCATCATCTTTACCCTTTCGTTTTCCTTTCTTCTTACCTTTAGAGGGTTTATCTGTTGCGATAGACTGAATAGCATGCACCTCTGAGGTTTTACTAGGGCCGAATGAATTGCGAGAGGAATCACTAGGAGCAGTGTTGGAGATCGACCTCTATTTGGAAGAAGACTTTGCAGGGGTCTGAGTCATTGAACCGATTACTCCATCAAGAACAGGGGTAGCCAGAGACTTAAATGTCATCAAATCATATGATGGTCTGTGTGCATCAAGTAACACATCGTATAACATGCCATATTGTCAATAGACAAGGTCTAGACACTGGGCATGCACGATGGTTTGTTGCTCAGTGACACATCCACCCATAGCAACGTCCTTAACAATTTTATTGACAAATGATTTGGTGAACCAGTCGGTCAAGAACTGATCACTAATATCAAACTTAATCAAGCATTTCCTATGCCTCCATTCATGGATGTGATCAGAGATGTGAGTCGCAGTGTCTTGCTTGAGCGACGTTAACGGATGGGTGCTAGTTTCATAGTGAACCGATAGCTGGAAATGTGTGAGAAATGCCATGAAAAGAGTGTTAAAGTCATGATAGGTATTTCAAGGTAGCTCGATATACCATTTATTTGCAGCCCCTATAAGAGTTCGTTGGAAAAGGCAAAGATGAATTGAATCATCAATGTAGGAATTCAAGGAGCACAGGAGGTGATATGTCATCACATGGGCTTAAGGACCCTCTTTTGCTTTTCCTTCAAACCTTGGACAATTGCTTGGAATCTTGGAAAGAAATAGAGGCCAGTTGGGTGAATGAAGAATCGCGTCATTCGTGAGTCTAGACACATTTGGAAATTCTAGCGTAGCCAAGAATGAGAATTGGGTATTGAAAGGAATTTGAGGTCAATAAGGGGGCCAAACTAGCAGGGCCCATCCCTGCTAGTAAGGATTTTGTCCCCATAGTGGAGGATTTTGTCCATATGTCATTTTATTTTTACCCCATTGTAGGTTACCTTGCCCATAGGGAGGATTCTAACCTTGAAAGCCTTGAAACTATTTGGCCAGGGGCTGTTGATAAGCAACATATGGGTTAAAAGATTATTGAACCTTAGGAGGATTCCATATTTTATCCCTTGTGATTCCCACTTTTATCAATCTACTTTTGTAGATTGAGCATTGGTTCCTCTCTTCCATTGTCATCACTTACTTGCTCTATCATTCACTTTCACTTGGTGTTTTACCCTTTTTTTGGAGGAACCGTTGTGATGAGTGGTTCTATTAGCCAGCCTCTTGTCCTATTTATGCCATGAGAAGTTCCATCATTACGGAACTAATTGTTATTCTCTATACCACTCGTTCCTCTAGAAGAAGTTTCCTTTAAGCTCTTTTTAGACTCCTTAATTTGGAAAATATTGTTGAGTGAAATTGTCTCCTTCATGCTTGTTAAAGTGATTGAAGGGTCATCTACCTAGTATAATTTTAACCTTTTTCTAAATCGAGATAAACTAGTTACGAAAAAGGAATACCATAGTCTTCTATGGCTAGGAGGCTCAATCTTGTATACTTTTATCTCTTTTTCGAGCTTGAGGGACAAGTTTACTAAAAAGGAACTTATAAAAAGAGAAGGGAGGGAACATTCATTTTCATTAGTCATCCAAAGGTAACATCATGTGTCACCCTTGAGCACAACACCTGTCTACTTCATTTTCGCACAAGTGGGTTTTAGCTTGCCTAGGAGCCATTATAATTTTAGAAACTAGCCGGCATGAACCAAAATCTGGTCAAACCCACTGGTTCATTAGGAAAAAGGGTAGAATCAGGAAAAAAACATAGTTTAAGGGCTGAATTTGTAAAAAAATTACAAAAACCAGACCAAACCGGTGAGTTTATGATAGAACGGTCAGGTTATGGTCAAAGCGGATGGTTCCGTCATAAACCAGTTGATTCATTGCCAAGGCTATGATGGACAATGACAGAGACATAAAATCTTTTGGGAATCTTCTTGGGTGTTTTGTAGGGAAGGTAAGGGTTGTTTCCCTCCAAAAGGACCCTCTCCAAGACTTTAAAATGAGCCACCCCCTCATTTGCCTCACACATCTCATTTGGAGTTTTTGTGAGTTTGATTGGGAGCTTGGAGAGTGTTGAGTTTTTTCTGGAGTAGTGATCCTGGAGGCTTGGAGTTGGACTTGGAGCTATTTTGGAGCTATTTTGGAGCTGTTAGTAGAGTTTACTTCCTCAAGAGGAGGATAAGGAAGCTAATTTTCATTTCCAAGTAAGGATTTTCACTTCAAAAATTCCTCATTTCACTGTGATCCATGTATTAATTTTATTTTTTTGTTATATGGTATCAAATATATAGTTCTATGATCAAATTTTGTAGGTTACACATGCATATTTTTTCCTAAATTTATCATAGATTTTCCATTTGTCTTAGTTACAATTTCTTTTTAAATGGCAGATTTCTTTGCAAATTTTAATTATTTCAAGGCAACATGGTTCCAAAATCCAAGGACACTACATGGGCTCATTCTAATGTGATTGATGGAAAAATGTAATGCAAATTTTGTAATAAATGCATTGGATGTGGGGGTATTCTCAAATTGAAAAAACACTTGGTTGGGATAAGAGGCCAGGTAAAGGCATGTGAAGCACCAAAGGAAGTGTTATGTTATGTTAGGGAAGAATATCTTGCCAAGTTTGAAAGTTTGAGGAGAATAAGCCTAGGGAGAAGGCCATCCAAGAATAAATTTCAAGGAAGAGGGAATTATTACAAGTCATGAAACTGAGTGGGTATTATGATTATGATATTCACGACTCCTCTTCTATCCCTTCCACCAATGACCTCCTTCACTATGTTCCTCCACTCTTGGCCAACAATATAAAGGAACAAAGAGAACAAACATCCATATTTATTTCTCATCCTCTTCCACCACTAGCTATGCTAGTCCCACCTCCTCCAAGCCAAGTCGTCAACCCACATTGGATGAACACTGGAGAAAATAATGCAAATAATTGTCTTATCAATACATTGATAGATGGTGATATGATGCAGATATCCCATTTAATGTTGCTCACTCACCTTATTAACAAGCTATGTGGGAATCCATTATAATTGCTAAAAAGGGCTTCAAAGGACCTACTATGCATGACTTGAGGGGAGTTTTTTTGTGAAAATAGATTTGTTCCATTGATGAGTATTTAGCTTAGTATAGAGTCTCATGGATGAAAATATTTTATTCCATCGTGTCTGATGGATGGACATGTTGTAGTTCAGTCTAGCACAACTAAAATATCAAAGATCTTCAAGAAAGTTCTAGCACATTATTAAAATTACAAAATTTTATGGTACCTCATAATATTTGTTGACAACTCTACAAAAGGAAGACATTTTTGGTTTTATGAAAAATGATAAGAATGATGAAATACCTCCTAGTTCCATTTCAAACGTTTGGAAAGGGGAACAGTTTTATGGGAGATATTTAATATCAACTCTCGGCTATTGTTTACCCTGGTGTAACTCTTTTAGGTTCTCCTCTTGTCTCACCCATTCAATATCAGATTATGCATTTATCTTAGGCAAACATCCCTGCAAAATATCTCGGTGGAAATATGGAGTGGCTAGGACAACAACAAATTCTAAATGAGCTTCGTTCAAATTGTTGTAAATTTAAGATGCTATATGCGACGCCAGAGAAGATTTTAAGAAGTGATCATTTGTTAAGACATCTCAAAAGGTTGCATTGAAGGGATTCTCTCACTCGAATTGTAATTGATGAGGCTCATTGTATAAGTGAGTGGGGGCATGACCTCAACCCAAATTATCAGGGACTTAATATCTTCAAGCAAATGTTTCCAAAAATACCTTTATTGGCTCTCGCTGCAACTGCAACAACGAGTGTATCCATAACTAGAATGATACTGTGGGTGGCCTTATCCATCACAATAGATTACAAAAATAAAATAATAAATATGGATAAGAGGCCCAGGAAAATAAATGAAAACTACAACAGCAAAGTGAGGCATTTATAAAGGGGATAAAGAAAGGAGGGGATTGTCGTATACTGGGCAAAGAGTAGGGAATATGAGGGTGAAAAGGGGTAGTAGGGTAATAAATTTGAAACAGATCAGAAGTTTATACATGGGTTGATAGGATCTACAAATATTATTGATTTATATTATTTTCCCATCTAAAAGGTCATGAAACCCTCTGCAAAAATGGTAATATGCTAAACTTTTATACTTTCGTTAAATTATTAAGTGATAAAAGGATTGGTTATGGTCATTTTATGGAGCTTTGCAATTCATCTAGATTACATTTGAGAAAATCAAACAAGCTTTCATGAGCTTTACAGTGGCAGAGTGGATATATCAAGGGCCAAAGATCATTAAAAACACTCTGTAACCCTCAAACCCAGGTATCAGATCATGTGGGATATATAGAAAATGTAGGAATAAACTTGGGATGTTATCGTTCAATGGGGTGTCCAAATATGTCATTTGAACACCAATATCTCTTCCATATTCTTTGTTTTGGGAATTTGCAAGCCCCTGGAAAGCCCTAGGGGTTTTACTTGTGGCTTTTCTATGAAATTTTCGAAGGAGATTCCTTCTTACTAGATCGGTGAGGTTTTGTATTTAGATGAGTTAGGGGAGATAATCACCTCTAGCAAGGGAATAATTTCTGTTAAGCATGAGGAAGACGATCATATTTTGGTTGGTGGTGTGAAAAGAACCTTTACGAATTCAAAAATTCTGACTAAGATCCTTGACATTATGAGGCAATGGAGATGGGGCAATGACATGGAGCTCCAGCCCGATAATTTGCATTTTTTTATTGAACATGTCATATATCAATCGTGTCTTGAAAATCCTTAATGAAGTGGATGTGATGTTGGGCTTATTCAATTGGGTCAAGAGGCAAAATTGGTATGCCCCCAATGAGCAAACATATGATCATTTGTTGGATGGTCTAATTGGGACTGCAGATTTTGATGGCATTCAATCATTGGTTGAAGATATGAATAATGAAGGACGTGATTTATCATTTAGTGCTTATAATAAGGTGATCTGATACTACACAAAAACTGGAAAATTAGAGTCAAATTTTAGTTTCTTTAAGAAAATGCAAGTTGGGTACCAGGCCGACAAACAAACATATAACCCCATGATTAGCTCATTTATGAATACACACCTTCCTATAAGGTGTTTGATATTTATGAAGCCTTCGGAAAAATGGGTGGCAGTCCTGATGCAGAAACTTTTGAGAGGTTGATTCCATAGCTGGAAAAATTTGGTAGACTCGATACCGCTATACAACTCTTAAGAGAAATGAAAACTAAATGCCTCCACCCAGATTATTTGATATTTAAAACCATTTTGACTCATTGGGTAAGGCGGGGAGATTGGATATCACTATGAAGGTCTAAATGGACATGCAGGAAACTAGATTTCGACCATCTGCAAATACGTTTCTTTCTGTGACAGTGCCATTTGTTAAGGTGGGGAAATGTGAGTACATGGATGAATGTGGTGTTTCGTCGAAGTCGTGCGCTTGTTCATTATGGTACTTTTGTCAAGTTACACATTGCATACATGCCACAAATTAATGGTTTCCCGGTGGTACTGAATGCATAGAGCATAAACAATGGAGTGATCTAGGGGGAATATATTCAAACTACTCATCAAACAAACCAACGATCTCAATTGATTACGACATCACCACTTGCACTTTACAAAAACTAGTATGAGTGGTCCCGTAGGACATAGAGTTATTTTCAAAAAAATCATCCATCTGCAATAAGAGTCGGGTCTGCATGATTAAATGTTTATATTTGATTAAAACATCCAAAATCTATATGTTGAGGGCCGAGAGTTCATTTTTAAGGAAAAATACTATATTTATTATGATATTAATATAATATTTTTAATGTAATAATTAAAAAAAAAAATTTCAAAAAGAAAATAATAGTTTTTTATAAATGTTTTACAAGCACTTTATTAACTATTTTAAGAAATCAATCTCAAAAATTGATTTGATGGTTAATCAAGGGAGGCGAAAAAAAGTTTAGGGGAAATATTTTGAAAGGGTTTAGAGGTTCAGAGGTTGGGAGTCTAACTCTCCATGATTGATATTGTAATAAAAAAAAACTCTCTGAAATATGAATACTATATTACAGTTTGATTCCATCTTTGGGAGTTGTAGTTATGTTTTCTTCCTCTTGTTGTCATCTCTTATGATTTTTTTTCTCTATCAATGTGAGTGTAATGAAGCTGTTAGTTTCCTTTATTCATCAAATTTACTAATGTTATCTTTCAGTGTCGAGTACCTGCAAAACTTAATTAACGAATCCTTAAAAGATGCTCCACCACACTACACATTCATCCATATCTCCTCAACTTTTCAGTATTCTTTCTACAATAGTTATGCTCAGATTCTTAATTGCCTGTGTGTAAAATCTATCATCTTTATTCTCTTCAAACCACTCCTTTATTCCAACACTCTACAACTCTCATAGTTCTTCTAGACATTATGTTTTGAAAACCCAGGGTTTCAGAGCTAGAATTTTTGGTTACAAGCTCTCATGGCTTGTCAGTTCGACCATTAATTTTGATTTTTTTTTTTTTATCAATTCTATGATGTCTCGGGTATTGGATCTCACATAACTAGGAGATGTCTCTAAGATTTACAACATCTTTTGGCACCATTGTCAAGGAACAAATTATAAATTTTTTCCATGGGTTTTTTATAAATTGTGGAGTTGAATCTTGAAGGTGATAAAACTCACCCATTGGCTGTATATTTTTACCTGTTATGTTCTATTTGGAGTTTTTATTGTTTTGGGTTTTAAAGATGGAAGCATCTACTTTCTATTTTAACAAATTTATTCCAGAAAAATTAATTGAGTTGAAAACAAACCCTCAGAGGTCATACTTTATATATTTTTTTGGTGCGCCTAGTTATGATATTTATCTTTCAAAAGAGGATTTTGATTCTTCATGGGATTCTCCAATCTACGACACCTATAGTTCAGAAGATGAAGTTTTTGTTGTAGATTACCAACAAGAAAGGCTTGCTAGAAAATGGCAAGAAAATGTCTTGCTGCAACCTTTTCAAGGAAATCCCAAAGGTAAAGAGTTGAGAAGCATTTGTGGCTTCCTTGTTCAAGGATATATATGTCAGCAGGATATTCAATAAAAGGAGACAGATAAAATATTTTCTCACCAATTCTATTTCCTAGTAGCTGAGTACATGAAAAAATTCTTTCGTCAACAACAAATGTTTTTTTCAGGGGTATGTATTAATTTTTTTGTTTGAATTTTTTTCATGATGCGTGCCTATTTTGATTCTTAAATTTGAGTAGCATTAAGGCATTAGGTCCAACACCCAATGCTGACATGGTACCATTGAAATGTGGATTTCACCTAAAGGAACCCAACCATGTATATTGTAGGACCTGCAAATATATAAGCGCGGGTGTTAAGCATTCTTTTTAGTTGTAGTTCTTAAGTTCAATTTTAGTTGATGAATAAGGGAAGCAGTCCAAATTGGAGCAGGTTTTGTGGAGATTTTATATTGCAAAGTTTTTAAATTTTGACTCCATTCCCAACTAAAGCCACTGATCTATGGTTCTCATCACTTTGTAGCCAAATAATTTTCCTAAATTGGAGAAGATGTTGTAGCTTAGTCTGGCACAACTAAAATATCAAAGATCTTCAAGAAAGTTCCAACATAGGATTAAAAGTACAAAATTTCATTGCACCTGATAATATTTGTTGATAGCTCTACAAAGGGAATACATTTTTGGTTTTATGAAAAATGATAAAAATGATGAAATACCTCCTAGTTCCATTTCAAATGTTTGGAAAGGGGAACAAATTTATGGGAGCTATTTAATATTAACTCCCATCTATTGTTTTCACTGGTGTAACTCTTGTAGGTTCTTCTCTTATCTCACCCATTCAAAATTAGATTATACATCTAACTCAGGAAAACATCCCTACAACATATCTCAGTGGAAATATGGAGTGGCCAGAACAACAACAAATTCTAAATGAGACCGGTCAAATTGTTGTAAAGTTAAGATGTTATATGTGACACCAGAGAAGATTGCAAGAAGTGATAATTTTCCAATAGATCTTGAAAGATTGCATCAAAGGGATTTTCTCACTCGAATTGTAATTGATGAGGCTCATTGTATAAGTTAGTGGGGGCATGACTTAAGATTAGAGAAGATTGCAAGAAGTGATAATTTTCTAATAGATCTTGAAAGATTGCATCGAAGGGATTTTCTCACTCGAATTGTAATTAACGGGGCTCATTGTATAAGCCAATGTGGGCATGACTTCAGATCAGATTATTAGGGACTTGGTATCTTCAAGCAAATGTTTCCAAAAATACCTTTATTGGCTCTCACTGCAATGGAAATAACGAGTCTAGCCTTAACCAAAACGATAATTTGGGTGGTCTTATCCATCACAAGACTACATAAAAAGAAATAATAAATCTGGATAAGAGGCCCGGGAAAAGAAATGAAAACTACAACTGCAAAATGAGGCATTTGTAAAGGGGATAAATAAAGGAGGGGATTGTTTTAAAGTGGGCAAAGAGCAGGGAATATGAGGGCGAACAAGGGTAGTAGGGTAATGAATTTGAAATAGATCAGAAGTGTGTGTATGGGTTAATAGGATCTACAAAGATTTTTCATTTATATTATTTGTCCATCTGAAAGGTCACGAAACCCTCCAAAAATGGTAATATGCTAAGCGTTTATACTTTAGTTAAATTATTAAATGATTAGAGGATGGTCTATGGTCATTTGTTGGAGCTTTTCAATTTATTTAGATTACATTTGAGAAAACCAAACAAGATTTCATGGGATTTACAGTGGAAAAGTGGATATTTCAGGGGCCAAAGATCATTAGAAACCCTATGTAACCCTCAAACCCAAGTATCAGATCATGTGGGATATATGAAAAATGTGGGCATATGCATGGGATATTATTATTCAATTGCATGTCCAAATATGTCATTTGAACACCAATATCCCTTCCATATTATTTGTTTTGGACATTTCTAAGCCCCTGGAAACTGTAAACACCATAAACTGAAATACGGTAATAACTAGAACATAAATACAGTAACCAAACTGAAATATGGTAATAACCAGAACAGAAATATAGTAACCGTAAGGGATTTTGAACACCTACCTCAACTGTTGCCTGCTCCAATGTAGTTGATGACGCTGCGGTTACTCTGATCCAATTATCGGGAAACCAATTCCTCCCAGCCAGACTGAGCAGAGCCCAGCTGCTCAATCCAGTAAGCTTCTCGCAGGAGCTCACTACCCTCGTGCCCAGAACCTCAAACCGATTAAAGCTCTTCCAATGGTCAATCTTATTCCTCTGGTTTGTACTCCTGATTTTCTACTCCTGGTGTTCTCCTGCCCTCCACTCTCGGTTTTCTGCCCCCCTTCTCAGCCCCATCTCTGCGGTCTTTATAGCCTGGGCTAAGCGGTGGCCGCCTTGTACACCAGCGACTCCATCGCTTCCTCCCGCGGTGACAACTTTCTCCAACTGTGAGTCATCCTCCCGTGCAGGTGGTTATAGGAAGTATTTAGATTTATAAACTTTAGAGTTTTACCTTATAACTTTCACCCTTTTTATAACTTTATAATACTGAGTATGTAACCTTATCACTTCATTTTATGTTTTTTTTCTTTTAATATAAACTTTAGAATTTTAATTTAATTAATATTTCATATTAATACTTGATTTTTTATTCTATTATCTATATATAATAATATATATATATATATATATAATATAAAAATATATAATATATATATAATATATATATATTTATTTATTTATTATTATTATTTTTTATTTTTATACAGGAGCATATAATATGTGTTTTTAAGGATGGGTCGTTACATACACTCCCCCTTCAGAAAAATTCGTCCCGAAGTTAGAGTTTAGGTTTAAGGTTTTAATGGGCATGACTTTCCCTATCCAGGTTCCTAAGCTATTCTAAAATCATCCTATCCTTCCTAATCTCTTTTGCTCCCATCCTATCCGTCCTCTACTGGAGCATGTCATGGCGTCAGTTTTACTGACCTAACCATTCATAAACTCTAAGGTGACAACGTCAGCTATATCGACCTGATTCCCAGTAGGCATCCGACAGCCATCATTACACGTCTAGGGGAGTGTGACTCGCACAGTCCTCCCATGACTCTAGGGTTCAGAGGATAAACGGTGGGCAACACCTCAACCCCTCCCAGTAGAACTTAGGGTTAACACCCTATCATAGAATCACTTGGAGCTTTAATTGTTCTGAGGTTATGTCATCACGTGGTCATCCTGGTAACTGTTTATTTATCTGCAATCATACACTTACCCATGCATTCGTAAAACGTGCATCAGCATATTCAAAATAACTCATGTATTATTCACATATGATACTACAATATAACATATTTTTACCTTTTTCTATGCATGTCTTTTGACTTCCATCTAAAATGTATTCACTTCCTGATTTCTATTCCATTGATGATATTGACATGTATAAATAAAACAGATTTACAATATCTTAATTTCTATTAGAAGTAAAATCCTTTGACTGTCTTAACTTTCCTTTGATAATTATAATTTAATAAAATGAACCACATATATCGTTTTGGTATCCATGTACCAGTAGAAGTTAAACATATATTATGTCACAAAATTTCACGTTTGTCTATAATCATTCAAAATGTTTCTAGGTCTCTGATTGCAGTGGAGTAAAATATATACTAAACATAGTTTGAAGTTCTTCAAAATTGACATAGTCTAGGGTATCTTTGACATATGTCCTCTGTATTTTCCCAAGTTGCTGATCCAGGACTATACTTGTTCCATTGGACCTTAACTTGGTCCACCAGGTGGTTCTTGAGCTGTCAAACCATACGTTCTAGAATACGTAAAGGTTCGACCGATATGACTCCCTCGTCCGATACCTGCAATTCCTTCCATTGAAGATTATGAGATAAATCAGCTATATAATGTCTTAATACAGAAACATGAAATACATTATGAATTCTATGAAGGTGAGGTGGCAGGGCAAGACGATAGGCAACAGGTCCCACTCTTTCCACGACTTTAAATGGCCCAATAAATCGGGGTGATAACTTTGTCCCTTTTCCGAATCAAATAGTACTTTTATTTGGCTTGATGCGGATGAAAACCCAATCCCCTACTTCATAACTCCTATTAGTTCTGTGAGCATCAGCATAACTCTTTTGTCTATCCTAAGCTTCCTTTAATCGTTGTCTAATTTGTCTTACCTGCGCTTCCATTTCATGGATTAATTCTGGTCCTATTATCGCTCAATCTTCTAACCTGTCCCAACTTAACGGTGTTCTGCAAGTTCGACCGTATAAAGCTCCAAATGGAAGCATTCCAATCGAGCTGTGGTAATTGTTGTTGTATGCGAATTCGACTAAGGGTAAATACTTTTCCCAGTGTGATTACTGTTGGGTTGTGTTATATTCTTTCCACATAGTTAACAGGGGGTTTGAAGGGGTACCGTAGCCCCACTTTATGGGGTCTGGGGCAGCGCCCCGGAAAATTTTGGTTTTGGACCCTATGTTAGGTTGGGCGGACCCACCTATGGTTTTGTGCATGATTTTCGCACATGTTTTTTTGGA
>APFE031540358.1:0-12347 GCA_000404065.3 Pinus taeda | reverse complement strand
GTCCCTAAGCTCCTGAAGGGATACGGCCGAGGTAACCACAAACCAATCTTTGGACTGCAGGTTCTAGCCCACCTGCAACCAAAGAGGGCTCTCTCTTAATGATTTAGCTTTGTTGATAATGGTTTTGGGCTAGTTATTGGGTTCAATGGGTTTTGTTTGTGTTTGGTGGTGGGAAGGATGATACCTTCAGGCAGAGAGGCATGCATAGAGTGATAAGTTTCAAACCATTGGGCATGGAGCCAAGGAGTAGGACTGCTGGTGTGTTTTCTCGGTCAAAGAGGAATGTGGAGCAAGGTAGCTGCACATAAAAAAACTCTCAAGCTAAAAGAGATGGAATGAAATCTAAGGAATGAGAGGCAATTAAGAATCTCTTACTCAGCTTAAAAGGAGGGAAGGCGAATGAGCTCTATCTAGGGGCAGTTAAGAATCCCAGGATAACTGTCATTCATGGGTGAATTAGGGCAAATATGAGCCATGTGTAATCCATATTTATGCCTAAAACAGACGAAAACATAAAGAAACAACAAAAATTGAGCATAGAGTGCAGTTAAACAAGTTCTAAGCTAATCTTTTTTTTCTGTTGTTTAGATAATGATTTATGAATGGAAAACAGAGGTAAGAAGCACTTATTGAGTCATGTAACAGCACAAGAATTCCACAATCACGCTTCAACCATTAAATAGAGTAAACAATCCATTCTCCAAACTCGTAAGCAGTCTTTGATTATAGAAAAATATCAGATACACAGTGTGAGTCTCTCAAGTGAAACAACCAACCAACAAAAACCAACCCTCATTACATTGTTCAGGGCTATATATATAGGGTAAATATCCAAAAATATTTATTACAACCGACCCAAATAGGTCTGTGGGAAAAATCTTTTTAAACCTAAACTTGGGCTGAAATTAAGTGCAAGTAAATATCCTTTGAGCTGCGCCAGGGGTAGCTGGATCAAAATGAGTTAATATCGTGTCCTCGGTGGCTTGGTGCAGTGCTTCTACAATAACTGTGCTTTGAGCTGTGGTCCTGTTGGTACCATTCTATGACACCTTTTTCCCTCCCAAAACATGACAATTACCTACCTCTTTTCATCATTTATCCCTCAGATGCCTTGGAAATTGATTAATTAATAGTCTTATAATTATTGAATTGCATTTAAATTGATTTAAGGGTTTTGTGTTGATAAATTAGGAGTTTTTGGGCAAAATGACTACAGGAAGTCCCAACATCTTGTAAATGGCTTATTGTTTGACATGTGGCATGACAGCCAGGCCAGAGCGAAAGGTATGGCTGAAAATCGGAATGTCCAAGCATGGAAAAGCACCTATCCCACAGCGGAAACAACCCTCCTACATGCGCAGTCAATGACTGGTCAACTATGGCATGTTGGCGACAAAGGCAGCAACAACACACAGTCACAGTCCAAATCGATTTTTAGTTGTTTCTTTTTTTTTTATATGTCAGCGAGGATAGAAACATTTTCAAAATAGCGTTTTGGTAAAAGCGGCAACAACCGCTCATGAATGTACATCCATTTTCAAGGGATGTGGAACCATATGTAAATATAAGTCTGAACCAGTTGTATATTTGGTTACGTTTTTATCATTATTGTTGCTTCACGAACATAGCTTCGAATTTAATACAAAAAGACTTGCATTATAATTACAGTTGCGTTGTTTTGATTCGGTGATCATGGGATAACAAGCTCAGTATACCAAGAACGCGGACGGGCCCTGCGTACATGGTATATTGTTGTCATTTTAATTGCATTTACAGTCGTATTTGATATTGATATATATGTGCAGTGGTATTTGATGTTTATATATTTATATGCGTTTGTTCACATGTTTATGCATGCGCTTGAATAGATTATCATTTGGATCGTGAATCATATCCTGTAAGGGATTCGATCCAGGGTTACCTTGTAAAGCACTGTCATGAACTTTATGATTACGATTTTCACTTTGCATGATTGTTAATGAATGTTCATGAATGTTGAGTAGCACTGAACAGAGGTTTTATGTTTGATGTCTCTGTAAGGAGACCAAAATCTTTAATTACAGTGATACACAGTGTTTTACGAACTGAGTCTTAGTTGATAGATACATAGTTTGATACTTAGTTGATATTTAGTTGATCGTTTGATATTGAATCAAATCACAGCATTGTAATTAGGAAAAGTAGGCTTAGATTAGATCCTTTATGTCTATATATTTTAGGCACACGCCTCTAAGTCTAGGCACCCTGGTCGATAATAAATATAGCCCAGTCTAGCACCCTAGATAGGACACTACACTTGGCACAAGACATGGAACCATGCTCATGCGTTCTTTCATTTTTTAACGAGCTTGACATAAGACAAGTAACTATGCTCGGTCTCCTTGATTCATTTTTTAACGAGCTTGACACAAGACAAGAAGTATGCTCATGAGTTGTTTCATTTTTTAACGAGCTTGACACAAGACAAGAAGTATGCTCATGAGTTGTTTCATTTTTTAACGAGCTTGACATAATTTGTCTATTATTATGTTAGTGCGTTGTTGTTGTTTACTTGTTTCAGGAACTTGAAGAAGGAAGTGAGAGATTGTTGGAGCGAGCAAGCGAGGACATCATCAAGTAGGATAAGTGACCAAGAGGTAGGCCCTCTTGATTGATTCTAATCTAAGGAAATATTCCATAGAATGTATCTATTGTGGCTAGACCCATTATCGGGCTAGAGGAATCTGTTCGTGTCCGCACTTATAATTTTACTTCACCACAAATTGGCGACTCTACAGGGGAAATGGTGCAAAAGGGAAATGATTTGCTCATGAAGAGGGACATAATGGGAGTTTCTTCATGAGGGCAAAGCATGCGGGGTTCACTTTAGAGGTCCTCTAGGATCAAAGAACGGGGACTACAGGGATAGTGACAAAATGTTGTGTAACAAACCTGTAAACAACCAAACCTACAAGCCTCTAAGTAACTTGTAAACAACTAAACCTATAAACAAAAAAACTGGAAAACATGCAAACCTATAAACAACCAAACCTGCAAACCTGTAAACAACCAAACCTGCAAACCTGAGGTCTTGTTCACTTTGGTGGCCATTTATCTTTAGCTATGTCATTCCCTTTCCAAGCTTGTTTGGACTTGGACTTACGCTTTGATTGTTCATAACAATGCTTCAACTTACCAATGACTTCTTCCATCAATTGAGGCTCATTATACTCGATCTAATCCTTGAATTCTAATGGAATCCATTAGCAATTCTCTAAACTTTGGCCTTCTCATCCTTAAGATACTATATATACCTCAATAACTCCAAGAAATTAGTCATGTACTTCTCATCTATCATCGATCCCATAGTCAAAGCATATAATCCCTTGGCCTTACTGTCATGGTACCTCTTCGATAAGTACTTCTTCTTGAAAGGCCTTTTAAACTCATGCCAACTCAAATTGTTTGACCGGGTGCCTCTGACCCGCTTCACATCTTCCCACCATATGTTTACATTCCCTTTGAGGCTGAAAATAGCTACCTTGGCCTTCTTGTTCTTAGTGTAATCATGCAACTCAAAGAAATTCTTGATCCCAAGCAACCATGCCTCTGCATCTTCTGGTTTCTTCAACTCTCCATCAAATGTAGGTAGTTTGGATTTCTTGAACTCATTTGGAAAATATCCCCTATCATTCCTCCTGTAAGGATGATAGCGATGATGACCATGATAGATGTCTAAACCTGAACTAAAATAGGACCCATGTCCATCACCTCTCCTATCAGGTTTATCCAAGAACCTACCATCTCTAACCATGTCATCTCTATTTGACCTGTGTCCACCATGAGACCTGCTTACATATGCCCCATTAGTCTTATCCTCTAGTCGATAACCAATATGTGGTTATCCATGTCTCTACAAATCTGACAATCTGTGAAGGATGACTACATTGACTTCTACTTATTTCTCCTGTGCCCTGGCAAGTCTCTCTTGTGATTGAATGATCCTGTCATTATCTGCTTTGAAACTTCTTATCTCTAACTTCAAACTTCTTAAGGTGTCTACTATGTTAGGAGATTACCCATCGCAATGTTGCTAGTCATTTTGATATTCGTCTTCCTACAAGTATAACATGTCAACTAAACCAAACATAAACGTAACCAACATACCTCAGTATAATTTAGGGGAGGATATCTCGTCTACAAGATCAACCATACTAGCACGATACATGTATAATCATAACAATATATCAACCTCATGCATGATAATACTAAATGCATACCATGACCCTATGCACGACAACCATAACCATGACAATGCATGCATAACAACCACATATACAACCAACATGCATTCATGACAAACACATTCCACCCATTCAGTCCAAGCATTAAACCATGCTCTGATACCAATATGTGGTATCAGATATCACCTAAAGAGAATGGAAACTCGCTCTGATACCACTTTGTAACACCACCTCACATATCTACCCACTTTCACTGGCCTGCCAAGGTAAACATGAGCTAAGGGATACTATGACCTTACTCAACCTACTAAGTACAGATAAGGAAGTAGAATTAACAAACCAAAACCTTACTGACCTTCCTCAGGAGCTACAAGACCCCCAGGAGCCAAACAACCACTCCAAGTGCCCAAACCCTTAGTTAACTTTTAGTTATCTGGACTCCCATATGTAGGCATAACACTGCTTAAATTTGACTGTAACCCTCTAAAGCATGGATGACCCTTCCTCCCAATGACTACAATCTAATTTACTCAGTTTTGTGCATGTGACCCCGAGATTTGAGCCACTTTTTCAGGGCCTGACTCCCAACCACTACCCAAAACTTAATGAAACTTTCCAAAACAATAAATGACATAAGAAAAAATCCTTTAACACAAAACTTGATCAAGGACTTGACCTAACCAGGCCTAACCAAGACAAACAATTCATCAAACACATAGTGAACATGTAATTCTATAGGGCATAAAGGTATAACTTAACATACGAGTCTCATACTTATCTGAAAATCATCAAGAAGGTTTGATGCCCTATCAAAATAACTGCAATAACATCTATTAGGCCATGCATTCATTAACCATTCATTTACTAATTAAAACATATTGAGAGTTGTAATTAAAGTTTGTCATAAAACAATGCTTATAATCAACATATAACCAGAATAATAACAATGATAGAACATCCATTAAAGCCACATAATAACAAGTATAAATACTCATTAAATACAAGAGGAAAATGGCTCTTATTAACATATGCAAATCCAACCAATTCAGGGACTTCCACCTACCACCCGACCATAGATTGAATTGAACCAAATATTTCTTTCAGCCAATCATGCTTGTGCCATATTCCAACTATGAATGTGGGACTCACAACAAAAACAACCAGGGCTTCCTTAGGATTTACCTCATATACCGTCATTACCAGTTAAGGGAATTCTAGGCCTCAAACTGTTACCTATACAACCAGGCTTTCCCACAATCCCTCCATTACCAGTCAAGGGATTCCTAAGCCCAAACAAAGAAACATACACTAGCAGACTTTACCGCAATCCTGCCAACACTGTTCAAAGGATCACTAAGCCCTAAACAAGCTTGGGTGCCTCCGGATTTCTTCATCAATATCTTGAAAAAGATTCTCGTCTCCACCTTCAGGGTTTACCATGTATCCCACCATTACTGGTCAAGTTATTTCTAGGCCCTTGGGAATTTTCCTAAGACCACCTCACCAAGTTCCAAAACCATCTAGCAATCCAAAGCTCAACCACATGACAGGACCCCATCACACCATGGCTATCCAGAAATGGAAAGGCAAGGCTGAAACCATTTCCATACCTCGAAAAACCCATGCTAATTACAACAAGAGAACCAAATACACACATGCATGTACCTTGCATGCCAAATCTAGTAGGGAAATCATACATGCAACTCAATACCTGCAAAGTAATCTTGTTGTAGTCACTTGATCCAACTTTTCCTTGCTTGGTCTTTACTTCCCTTTGCTTTCTTTTCCTTCCTTCGCCTTCCTTTCTCCAATGCTAGAGTGCTCCAAGAATTCTATAAGTGTGCAAGAGTATGCGAGAGAGAGAATAGAGAGAGGTCCAACCCAAAATTGTCAAAACTTTGTGAACTGATCCTCGAAATCCTTTTGATTATTGAGGCCTCTATTTTCTTCAATTTCCTCTATTTTTCTTTCAATTTCCTCCTTACATGCAACATGTGACATTTCACCTTCCTTTTCTCCTATTTTCCATTATTTTCATAAATAAAATGCTAATTAATGCCACTTTTCCTTTTCAAAGCCTTTGCCATTTCCTTTTCCAATTCCCCCTTAGCCATAATAAACCAAATGAACACCCACTAGGATGTTTTTCCCAACATTCAACTTGGTATAAGTGTCCCATGAGCTTGGTCTTATTTTTCCTTTATTATCTTTATTACATGAACTTTTAACCCAAGGTTATTATAGACCCCTCCCCCTTAGGGGAACACTGTCCTTGGTGTTCGATGAGACCTACAACCAGCAAGACCACTAAAGGCCAAAACATACTACCAATGGAGCTTATTGGAGCGCTCGAGGTAGGCAGACTTGGAGACCTAGTAGGCACACAACTTCTTCTCTCCTTGAAAGTATCTCTTCACATTCCTTGCAATCATTTTCATTGCCATGTGTCTTCCTCTTCCGTCTATCCCCTGAATTTTCCATTCAATTGGGATTTAATCACCTTCATGAGCCATTTCAAAGCCCAAACTCACCCTAAAACCCTCTGAACCTCCATTCACCCACTCAGTTGTGCATTTAGCCCCCCTTGTTCCTCATTTATAGGATATCTCCTCATTGGGTGATCTTCCCTTGATCTTCTACACTCCCATAAGTTTACCACTCACCTTAAAGCCCCCATTTCCCTCTTAAGTAATCCCTTAACCGCTTCAGCTGCTGAGACGAACCAATTCACACTCCCAACGCCCGAGATAACCCTCGTTGTGTGACCTAGAAACCTAGTCAACGCAACAATTGATCAAGCCTGAACTTCTTCCTTTTCTCAACCCTAGATCGCTAGGTTGCAAAGTTGCACCATGAGTCTAGACGATATGTTGTGACCCTGCAACTGTGTGACCTTCCATTATTGCGACATCTTAAATCATGTGAAGCTTCTACCTTTGACCTTTTGCATCGTCAAAGCCTTAGGTCGCAAAGTCTCCACTCCAATCTTATTTTGGTTTGTGGCCCCTTAACAATTGTGACCTTCCCTTAAACTTGTTCCAGGCTCTAGATTGCTTGTCCTACCCCTCACATTTTGAATCCTAGTTCACGATAATTGCTCTGGTTACTATTTTTTATGTAGTCATTTTCTTCTTGGGATTGTTTGTTTGAAATGCCAGGTGACATTGATCTTGATTGTATATCGATATCATCTTTATCTAGAGAGATGGCACCTCTAGTAATCAAAGCTTCCCACAAAAGTGTAGAGAGCAGCATCCAATAAATTCTAGAAGGACTGCCACCACCACCGATCTACAAGGACATGACATGCAATATCAACAAAACCACCAATTTCTCATGGTTTGACATCTATTAGGAGTTCTCAAAGACAAATACTCCCCAGGACTAGGAGGACTTCAAAGTAAACATCAATGTCAAGAGATCTTGGCTCCATAAAGTATCTACGCATCCACCAGTATCCCCATGTGCATAAACCATTGACTGGATAGTACAAAACACTAATACAGACTGATGGGTTATAAGGAGTCACATAGGCAAAGCTTTAACTTCTTTCAGTGTTACAGATGTTTCTGCCTACTATAAGCTACCAGAGCAAGAAGAGTCCTTCAACAGCAGGTGGATATCATACTTACAGATGTGAATCAAATATATTCTAAATTCATGGTGGTAAAAAATCCTCCAAGTTTCGAGTCAAGGCCAATTACGTATACAAAACAGAAGGCCTTAGGAAATTCTATCAACTTTTGGCAGCAATGATGAACCGATTATATGGTAGCTTAAATATCGACACCTTTCTTGGAACATGGGTCCCTATCATGTACATGGTTGCTACCAGAGGAACTATTTTCAATTGGGAAATCATTTTGGCTTCAACTCTAAGATCCAATATACAAGCAACAAAGAACCAGGAGAAGGACTAGCCATCAAAATTTTATATGGCATCGTATCTCCTGGATGCAGTATGTGGTGAGATGCCATTTTGAGGGGTGGAGTTGAAACTAGATCCCTGAGATGTGAAATCATGTGCACCTTCATTATAAAATAAACCAGGAACTATGCTACAAGAGTATGCATGAAATCAATTATGATTCATTTATTTCCCATGTGTACCAGTTGCTCTTCAAGGAAGATGCTCCTTACATGTACAAGAGATCGAAGGAAACAAACATTAGAGTGGAAGATTAGTTTTCCATTGAAGAAGGCACCTTCATTAGAGTTTTTGGCTCCTATAAACCCCCACATGCTCTCCCCAAGTTGGTGATAGACAACCTACTCCTACAAGAGGTTTGCTATCAAATGACTACAAGGTTCTCTAAAACACCAAACAAAGGCAAGAAAAAGCCTTGGCCCACCTTCCCTTTGACTATTAGAGCATACACCCTCAAGGATTTCAAGGAGACTGAAGCAGAAGTTGAAGAAATGAAAGGCTTCTTCTTTGTGGATTTGGATCATCATAGGTATGACCAAAAGGGGATTGTGGCAGCACATTACAAGAAAGTAGGTTTCAGTTGGTCATATATTCACAACAAGCATAGTCATGAAGATTAAGTCATAAATTGATACAATGCTACTAGGGAATTAGGGCCAATTGAACATCAAGAAAAGGCGGATGAACAGGCTGAAAACTCTCAAGAAATCATAAGCCTGCAAGCTAGAGTAGTCATGCTTAAAAGAAATAAAGAGCAACAAAAGACAGGTGGAAAAGAAAAGAAGCATAAAATAAATGACCAATAGGACCCATTAGATCAGTAAAAGCGAAACAAAGATGAAGAAACCTTGGAAGAAAGGAATGCATCTATTGTCAGGAAAAAGCAAGAGATAAGTAGAAAAAGAGAGCAAGAGCTTAGACAATCACAAGGGACGGGAGATCAGTAGGTTGGGGAACTCCAGCACCAACAACAGGAAAATGAAAGGAAGAGGAATCAAGAGGAAGAATAATGACCTAGGAAGCAAGAGGAATAAGAACGAATTAAGAAGGAAGCGAAAAGAGGTTCATTGGGAAATCTAAGCATTTCTCAAGCCTATGAAACATACCCCTTCTATGGAAATTTTGCAGGTGAAAAAGGAAATAATTACTCATTATGTGAAAGAACCGATGAGGATATATACCAAGCTAGTGACCTTATAAAATCAAATCTAGGTAAGAAAGAACCCTCTAATATTGGATGCCCGAGAATGTCTTCACAGACATGGAGATGAGAATCTCGAGGTGGTGAACGTGGAAACATAATACAATTTTTGGCATTCATATCTTGTTATGAATTATATATAGATGTTCCAAAATTGTCTATTTTTAAATTATTATAGTAGAACCATTTCTTTCACATGTGCATGGTAGGGTAGAGACTAGAGTAGTGTAGAGTCTCATGGGAATATTAAAGGTCATGAGGTAGCTCAAGGGTCATGAGTAAATTAAAAGTCACCCTTTTCTATAAATATGCCCTCATGAGACATTGTAATGGACTTTTAGATTTGGACTTATTTTGGTGCATATTATTTTGAGAACTAAGGTATCTTTTAGCGAATGCAAGAAGTAATTTTATATTTTTTCTTATGGATTTGATGGATATCTTGTGCGATGGTGCCATGGATATTCTCAGCTTAATGATTTCAAAGTTCCTTTGAACTTTGGCATATTGTTTCTTTATGTGTACTCATGCATTGTGGGATTTCTCTTGCAACAAATAGATATTATATAATGTGCTTACCTTATGCTTATTTTAGTAAACTACTTTATTGACATTAGCATTGTATCATTGTGTGATTGTACGCTCACTTATGCTTTTATATGGTTACTAACCATGAACCTATTCATGATTGGTAAATTTAGCTCATATTGATGTGTGGATCTTATTTGTAGCTTTTCTAAGAACACTTTTCTTGGGAATCATGCTTTGTAGTTATGTTGTTGCTATTCTTGGTATATATTATATTGGATTTTCATATGTTACTTACTTGAATTTGTTGAAGTTTCATTATTTCTCTCTTAAGTTGAGACTTACATTGTCCGAGGCAAATCTTAATCAATGAGATGGTAGTCAGGCCTACATATCGGATAGGACTCCTAGACCAAACGATGTAGATTCTGATTGGGATCCTACACTGGGGAGATCCCCTAACTGTTGGTGGTACATTCTAGCCCATCAACACCACCACATGGAGGAAGATCAAAGAATAATAAGAACAAAATGATGAAAAGGGTGAATATCCTCATTTTTTGTTGCTCATTGCAATATTGGCATAAATAAAGATTCATTTGATTCTTCGATAGATTTTTGGTTGCTTAATATCAATGCTACTTGCCCCATGACATTCTCGAGAGATTTCTTTGAAGAAGTGAATGATAATACAAATGGTGCAATATACTTTGTAGATAGATTTAGTTTCAAACCTACAAGAATTGTCACCATCAAGCTCAAATTGCATGGATTCCTAGATTTTCTTTTACATCATGTTCTTTATCTTCTTGAGTTGTAGAGGAAATTGTTGTATCATGTGCGCATTTCATATAAAATCCTTTCCATTCATGTGTTTGATAGAAAGTTTAATTAAGGATTTGTTCTCACGACATGGTCGTCATAACTGGATTGGACGATGATAGATTTTTGAAGTTGAAAGGGGCATCTACCTTACCTTTCTTACCATGGGTACATTATCTTCTAGTCTCTTGTGGCATGTTATATTTGGGAAAATCAATTATGATAGTCTTCATATATTGAAGAAAATTGTTGATCTAGTTTACCTAGCATTCCAAGGAATTTGAAGCAATGTAATGCATGTATCCTTGGTAAACACATGTAATATTTCAATGATTCCACTTTGAGAACATGTAGAAATATATAGTTGATACACTTGGATTTCTATGGACCTATGCCTATTACATATGCTTTTACTAATTAATATATCGTGAATTTTATTAATGATTACACTACTATGTGTTGGTTTTATTTCATGAAACATAAATCTCAAGCATGTGAAATATTTACAAATTTCCATTTATGGATTTAAAACTAAGCATAATATACTTCTAATGAGTTTCAAAAATATCTTTGTCAACATGGGATTAAGCATCAAACCATTGTTCCATACAATCCTTAGTAGAATGGTGTAGCAGAAAGAAAGTATAGGACACTCTTGAATATGGTATGCCCAATGCTTATTTCCAAGAATGTGAAGTTGATGTTTTGGGCTAATGCAACTTCATGTGTAGTGTGTTCCTAACCTAAAGAGGGTGTTCATATGGTCAATCTAGCTATGATTGTGTGAATGAAGGGGAGTGTTTTTAAAGCTTAAATTGTGATACAAGTGAAGTAATGTTTGCTTACATTAAATACAACAAGCACTTAAATATTATGAATGTGTGAGCTATATGCTTCTTGATATTCTATAAAATGATGAAAACTGAGAAAATTAAGTTAGATTATCATGTACCAATCAAATGGAAACAACCACTTCCAATTTTCTTAGATGAGTAGTATTCTAATTTTCATCCAATCACATAATATAATTATATCCCAAATATAAATGGGCTCACAAAATGTTTGGGCTAAAGTACTGGAGTACAACCATGTTATCATGACAATAAGCTCAATGTTTTTTTTTCAACCATAATAGGAAATATTTTATATTGAAATATATGCTTGGGGTTGCAGCAATACAACAAGAGAACACATTTTGATAGCTCAAGCTTAGTAGAACAATCTTTTGATCTATTCTGATGTATATCCAAAGCCTATAGAAATTTAGATGATACTAGAACTTTTGTATGCATATAGCTATGAAAGCAAGCCCAAAATCCAACAACATTCCCCCCCCACACACATAGAAACTAATTATGCAAGTGATGATCTGCAACCCTATGAATCTACTTTGGATATAGAGAACGAGAAATAACATTCATATTAGGAACCATTACATGATCAATACTCATAGAGTGATGAGAAGAATGGGAAACTAGACTGTCTTGATCCACTCTTTACCAAAACTCCTCAATTTGGGCTTGGAGAGTGCCAATTTTATCTTCAGCTTGTTGAAAATGTACCCTTTGGTCCACCATAATTTCCATTGTCGAAGCCAAGCTAGAACTGAAGAATCTCCTCCTGTAGGGCTTGAATTTCTTGTTCC